>PVLD010020161.1:0-34578 GCA_004027595.1 Dinomys branickii
TCAACTGTCTGACTAAATTTGCATGTCTGTATATGGGTCCATACATCTACAATTCGAAGATATCAATGGATAAAGCAACAACTGTTGAGACCATATCACCTTGTCTATAGATTAGTTGTGATTGTACTATTTTCTATGATAATGGGTGTCTGTTTGTCAATAGGTTTTTGTACTTTTATGTTTCTAAAATAAAAAAAAATAAAAATAAAACAATACTAAACATTTATGTGACATTACCAATAATGGTGTGCAAGGCTAAAAAGAGATTTTCTAAGTGGCAGTAAATAAAATTCTCTTTGTCAACCATGTTAGGAGGAAAGACTGAATTATCTTTGAGATTTATCCTCAGGAAATATTATGGAATTGTCACCTAAGTATGCAGTTAGTGCTTGCATCTGGGAAATGTGGAAAGTATGGAAATACGACAAGCAAGTAATTAATGATCAGTCTTCATGAGTATTATTTTTCCAGATTCTGTGATGCTTATGGCACCTGTGGGTATTAATATTTATCATTTATTTCGGTATCAATTGTCGTTGTAAGTAAACATACCCATTCGTACCTAACTTTGTATCTGGTATTTTGTACCTTTTGGTCAAACTCTTCTTTCCTTTTTTTTCATCCCACGTTGCATAAGCTTCAAGCCCCACAAAGCCTGCTTTGGGGGCTGGAACTCCTCCACCCGGCACGGGACAAATGTCAGAGGGGAAGAGGCCTTGAACTCCTCCTCCCGGCTCTAGCCAGGGACCCTGGCAGAGGTACAGTTACCCACCTTCATGGCCGCATGGTTGGACTCTGCACTAACTGAAGGGACTTATTCCCAGACTTCTCTCTGCCTGCTTGTCAAAAGCTACCTGGTACCTTGACAGGAGTTAGAGAAGCCTGTTTTTTGCCTTCAGCTTACAAAGCCAATACTGGGTGGAGTGAACCCGATGTACGTTCCGTGTCTCCCTGGTTACACGGAGCGTGGGGGAGGGGCGCAGATAAAGGGTCTGGAGGAGCGGACAGAGGAAAGGGCAAAGCGCGTGGGAAGAGTGGGCTTGAGCGTGAGACAGAGGACACAGGAAAGCCTGGGAACAGAGGGCAGAACCGCCTCCCAGCCTGAGCCTCGCGTCCCTTTACCTTCGGGGAGGGGCCACCTGGACTGTGGCCCCGCGTGATTTATGAAGCGTTTTTGAGCAGAGCCTGGCATCCTCCATAGAAGGTGCATCCCCAGGGATTCGTTAATCAAGGAGCACTGCGCCAACACCACTTGCTGTGGGATGTTAATAGTCTGGGCAGGAGAGAGGGTGTGTGAGTAGAGAATCATTGCTTAGTGGGGGTAGAGATTAGCCCACTGCTGAAAAAGGAGAGGTGGCCTGATAGAAAAACACGCCGTGTGAACAAGTGAACGGAAAGTGACTTGCTTATGTGAGTGCCTGGAGAGTGAAAGCATGCATGCTGTAGTTACGTGACGAGTACATTCTTCCTTCCAAGTATCCGAGGCTAGTTGTGGTCAAGGTTCTCTTGGGGTAATGGGGAAAGCGATTCCCCTGGATCGCAGCCTGACTGCTGGACACCAGCCGTTTATTTGGGTGTTTGCATGAATGATTCTGTGTGAAGGAGAAAGTCAGGGCTCTAAAGATCAGTGTGCTGCTTTGGGTGCACAGGCAGGATGGAGGGGAGGGGTGGGGACAGTGGGTTCCCTGGACTAGTTTTCAGTTCTAGAGTGGGAGAGAGGGGGCTGGAGCTGGAAGGGGCCTTTCTCTGGCCTGGAAAGACTGTGTCTATGGAGAGCACTGCTGAGACAGCTGGAAAGGTCCGCTGTGTGCGCACCAGGCGCCTCCCACCCCAAACATCCCTGTTCCTTGGCAACAACCCCGAGAGTATCGCTGCCTGAGTGTCTCCAAGGCTGTGCCTGTCCCCAGACAGTATGGCCACGAGGGTGGGGAGCGGAGAAAGACAGAACGTGAGGGGTGCACAGTCTAAGAAAGGCCTCAAGAGGATGACCCCTCAGAAATATCACAGCCAAAGGAGGACGGGAAGGCATTCGGGCGTCCTGCATCTGCCCTGAAACACAGCTGTGCTGCTGGATAAGAACCACTGCAACACTGAACGAGAAAGCCCGGGCTCCCAGCCATGTGATATACACATCTTCACATCCAGCTTGTCAGCAACGCAGCCCTGATTCCTCTTTCTCACTGTCAACCCTTTCCTGTGCGGTTACTATTTCCAGGTGGAGGTGAGAAAGAGCGAGGGCGGCATTTGACACATACTGGGGAAGCCCTGCTTCAGAAAAGCACGTTAACGCTCTTGCCTATTCCTGCTCCTACAGGGCAGGTAGGACAAGAGGGTGTGATCAGTTCTGAATCCCAAGTGCTTGGGATTCCCTGGAAAGGTATGCAGCCAGATGTCCTTATGTGTGCTAAGTGCTAAAGACACAGCTTTCTGACAAGCCCCGTAGAAGGTGGGTGGCAGGTTCATTTGAAAGAGATGAAGCTCCTGCCCTTGGGTTACAACCATTTTAGAATTCCCTTGTGCAGGAAAAACGCAACAAAACCTGCTGCAGAGTTTACAGTTTCAGTTCTAGGTCCATCGCACAAGGCTTGAAATAAAGCAAAAGTTCCTTTATCTAAACAGTAATACCCACTAAAATTATTCCTCTTACCACATTCTCCCTCACGTGCCCTGCTTTTTAAGTAGTTTGTGTTTCCTTATGGCATGGTCGATGATCATTTTACCAGGGGACCAGAGTTCTAGAAACGAGAAGCCACCCCCATTTCTTGCTACAAAACCTGTTTCTTCCCTGTCTAAGCCCTTGTCTCTAGATGGTTTGGGCTTACTCCTTCTCAGTTCTAGGTTCCTTCTTCCAACTCACATCTAGATCAGGATTGCCAAGAGTTCCCCTTGCTGATAAAGAGACGCCCCAGATTCTCTTCTGGGTTAATCTATATCAAACAAACCCCTGCAAGGGGCCTTTTTTCCACTATGGGGATGCATTGCTGGATCCAGGATATGTTCCTGAACCAAGATTGGGCAATTTAGGAATTTCAAACTCAGGCAAGAGAGATTTGGTGGGAAACAAGTCCCCCCAAGAGACTGTGCCTGGTGGGTTCCAGCACTGAAGGCCATCACTTTGACAGATGTGTCTCCAGATCCACCCCATGATAGTCTAGGAGGCCTCTCTGTACTGTCTGGCTTATTGACATTGGCTCAAGTGGGCTTTTTCCTTATGGACAAATGATCTTGGCCTGATCTCCTCTCCCAGATAAATATAACTGTGGGGAACCGGACCTGGGTTTCATCCAGCAATGAGCCATGTGTATGAGATGCAGCATAAAACCACTCTTAAAAATGGAAAACATATGCAAAAGAAGTTACTAGAGAGCTGACTCAGTACAAACACAGTCACCTTGTGTAAGAAAGTACCAGGAGCAGGGTCAACAGTATCTTTTTACATCAAAAACTTTTAATAATCCCTCAGTCAAAACCCACCAGACAGCACTAGTCTTGGCCTTGGGATTGGCGTTTTGCTTCAGTTTCTCTGCATTGCATCTCACTCTGACAATATTACCAGTGTTGGGTGTTGGACCTTAAGCCACTCAGCAGGGACCTTGCTGGTTCCTGGAGCTCACAGTCACCTATTTTCTGTAGACACACCCTTCAGCTGCAAGCTACAGTCTTACCATTCATTCGCTGTTTTATTTAACAGATAATTATTTCCCATCTATTAGGCGGCAGTCTCGTATCTCGCACTAAGGACACAGAAAAGCAAAGAACAGACAGTGTGCTCTCCAGAGTCCTCTAGAGCGCAGAAGCAACCGACCTTTCACTGAATAATTACAACACTGTGCCACGGGCAGCACTAAGAATGTGTTCAGGACAGGGAGCTACCAGAGAGGATGCGACTGGTCCACGGGGGAGGAAGGCAGCAAAGGCCTCCTAGAAAAAGCTGGCTCTGGAAAACCAAATAGGAGTTCATCAGGAAAGCAGAGCGAGGGTAAAGTAAGGGAAAGAAGACTGAGGAAGAAGCGGCGGAGCGTTGCCCAGGACCACGATCCTTCCACCTCTGACTCTACCTTGATGAGAAGGCATCATCCAGCTTCCTCTGACCACCGCACTCTGCGTGTCGAAGTGAGCACCCTGGACAGCACAGAACTCGCTACACCTTTCCGTTCTGTGGGCTTGGAGTTCTCAGTCCTGGCAAACTGCACAGCACCGCGGTCCAAGGGCTCTGTCCATGGTGCTGATCTAGTTCTCTCCTTATTCACCTGAGTTACGACCTTGAGGATGTCAGTAAATCCTTCTTGGATAGAGAAGAGGCCAGGTAGTAAACGGATCCCTGGAAGATGATGCAAATTCAGAGGGATAAGGAATTTGAGGAGGGGTTGGGAAGGTAAAGCCGCCCTCAGCACTGTGAGGGAGCAGTCTGCTCCTCACTGAGCAAGATGAGAATCCATGAGAGGGATATTTACATGAGAAAGGACACTGTTTCAAACAGAGAGTGCCAGGCAGCCTTGTCAGGCGAAGGCAGCAAACACCCCTGAGAACGAGACCTTCGCCCACCTGGGCCAGAGTTGAGTGACATTCTAAAGCTCCAATTTGTCCTAAGTGAGCCAATGTGCAGAACTAACGAGGTCATCAATTTTTCTTCCAGCTAATGAACTCGTCAGCAAGGGTGTGATGTGGGCTGGGGATGAGATGAGCAACTGAACCTGATTAAATAGTTCTGTCTTCATCAAAGAATCAGACACAGAGCTGAAGCCCCATCACTCACTGGTAGGGGATAATTACACGGACGGGGGCCGCCACCCGGGCCTCCCTGTTCCCCCCGCTGCCTCTCCTCTCTCAGCTGTAGGGTGTGTGCTGGACCCAGGAACAGGCAGCCAGCTCCATGACACATGTGAGCAAGAGTTTTAAAAATGGAGCAAACTAGGGTCTTTTCTTTGCCTTTGAGTAATTGTTTTAGTCACTTTTCATGGCTCTGAGGCACAATGCCAACACCCCCAACTTAAAGGAGGAGAGGTTATTTGGACTCGCGTTTAAGTCCGCAGTTGGCCAGTTCTGAAGAAGACAAGGGCAAGAGAGAGGAGCATGGCAGAGGGCAGCTGCTCACGTGGCGGCATCTGGGGAGCAGAGACGCAAGGAAGGGACTGGGGAGGAAGCTACGCCCTTCCAGGTCTCAACGAGTCACCGACCTCTCCCAGTCAGGCGCCACCTCGTCAGAGCAAGTCAGCCATACCCCCTCCACCTACGAGCACGTGGAGCTTTCGGAAGGCATCTAGGTATAAATCCTAACAGTAGTTCATGGTTAAGCTGGCACAGAACAACCACTAACTGAAAGGCACTGTGAGAGATGCTGTCCCAATTCTTTGAACAAAGTGATTTGGGCACAGAGGGATGGATGGAAGTAGGTGCTTATCCTAGAGTTGGACTTTATAGATGAGCAGAAGTTCGTTATGGAAGAGAGATGATCGGGAACTAGAAGACTCAACAGGCAAAGGGAAGAGTTTGTGTGAGAACAAGATGGTGTGGAAACACCCATTGTTTGGAGAACTGGTCCTTTCTTACTCAGCCTCACAGGTTATAAACCATCTCAGGCCACTCAGATGGGCTTAGAAATGCACGTTAGTTTTCTTCAAAAACCCGTATTGGTTCAGTCATCCCCAGACTTTATGGTGTTCTGATTTTAATTCTGGGTGGATTTCATGGCAGCATTTCACTCATATCCTCCAAACTCTACATTATTTCCCTTAAATTTTTGTATTAATAAAAAGTAATTTTATTTTGAAAATTTTTGTGATCCCTTTCTCCCGTGTGAGAAGTTCTGAAATTATATAAGACTAAAAGGCTAATTACAAGTTGGAGTTTGTAAAAGTTATGCAACCAAAGAATGACGATAAGGCCCTGATTGAACAGCAGAGCTAAACTTTTTGTTCTACAGTGTGATCCTTGGTTGCCCTTGGAAATGTGCTCTTCACTGGGGAACAGTCCAGGTAAAGAGAGTTTCTTGTTATGAAGAGACCCCAGAAGAAGAACAAAAGCTAGAACACAATGCCTTCCTCACGCAAAGGCGTGAATGAGGTGGACAATTTGTTCAGGAGCCATGGGAGAACTGAGATTCCTTTACATGGTTGCTCTTCCATCTCTGACGCATCACTGTGACCTGCTCAGTTGGTGCTGGGTCCCTGAAAAAAATGGAAAAGGAAATGTGAGGAGGAATGCAAGGCCCCACAGCAAGAATGACAGGTGTCGGTGAGCTCATATCTTATCAGCAAACACTCACACTTAATTGTACAGGGAACTGGGGCAGCTGCGAGTAGCTGGCAGCTGGCTACCTCTACGAGGTAGGAGGGAACAGGATTAGCAGACAGACGCCCACTGCTGTTCATGTACTGGTCTTGATATCGTCGTACACCATCTTCCTCCCCCACGCTGGCCTCTCTCCAAGTTCCGTCTGGCTCCAGGCCAGGACCTTTGTGAGCTTTAAAGTCTTGTTGGGAGATCTCTCTCCCTCTCTCTCTCTCTCTCTCTCTCTCTCTCCTTGCATTATGGCTGCTGGAGCCAGGCAAACAAAACACAGAGGTGAAAGAGAGCAGCACGTTTATTTCTAACTTTGCTAAAGTCTTACAGCAGCTAAAATTTTATCTTTTGCTGTTCGGAGTATAGAAGTAAGTTTTCCAAGTTTTGAGGCTGCACATTTCTGGGTACTCTATTTCCAGTTCTGCTTTTACCGCAATCATCTCTTTCATGTAATATCTTGCTAAAAGCAAAGATGATACACATTAAATTCTGACCCTTTGCAACCTGTTCCTCGAGAGCTTGGCAGTTGGACGGTCTGCCTTCAAATTGTCAAGAGGGGCGATGTTATGAGATATTCTGCCACGGCACAACAAAGATCGCCAGATTTTCAGCCTGAGCTAGGTGTTTCCTCTCTTGCTGCTGTCTGACAGCCAAGTCATGTCCATGTCTTCTGGGTTTAGGTTCTGGCCTCTACGCACCTTTGGTAGCAACTTCTGTAAGATTTAGGGTTACACTAAGCTATCATAGAGAGGTAGTAAGCTCGAGTGTGGGGTCCTTGTTTCCCTTTCCTTCACAGCCCTGAGAAGCATAGCTCAGTGTGGCTGGGAGTGTGGGGACCCTCGCTCCTTCTGGGTTACATCTCTGCCGTCCTCCGGGACCCTGGCATCTCTGCTTGTGGGAAGACGTGCGGGTAGGCTCTACACGGAGGGCAGAGGAAGGGGATGTGGGAGGGGCTTCCCTGGAGTGGTCAGAGCCCAGACAGCAAACAGCACTATCCATGCCGCTTCCACTCTCATAACACAGACTGTCACCTGGCCAGGCCTGCTTGTAAGGGGTGGTGGGAAACCCGGGCTGACCACCCCTGGTGACACCTGCGGCACCACACGGGAAGGGAAGGTGGGTTGTGGGGGATGGCTGCCGCTGGGAAGGCCTGATTCATGGGCCACTTCGTACTGCAGTCTTAGTAAGGTCTAGGGAATTTGCCACAGGTGTTCAACCGTTTTGTCTCGTTTTCCTCTGAAACCTTATGTACCACTAATGCGGCACCAAGTAGCAATCCCCTTTATTCACTGCATAAATGACGTTGTGCTCTGAGCATAAACTTAGTCGTTTATGTAACAGATATTCTTTGAGCAGCTCCCCCAGTGAGTACTGAGAGTCCCCTGCTGGGGGAGATGGACTCCGCCCTTGCTCCTGAGGGGCTTCCAGTGCAGCCTATCAGGGAAGCCTCCGATCCATCCCTTACCAAGTGAGGACCCATCAGGGACCAGACCTGATTCCACACTGAGCCGCAGAGAGGGGAGCACTCAGAGACCGACCACACAGAAAGGACAGCATCTGGCCGAATAGACAGGCCATAATAGTTGACCACTCAGTAAATCAGAAATCAGGAGACGCAGGTCTTGCTCAGGTGAGGGGAACTTGTGAGACTTTTTGGAAGTGGAAGAATTAGTCCTTGCCCTTGGAAAAGGGTCAGACTTGGATACATTAAAGAGGGAGGAGGCCAAGGGTGTGTCGGGAGTACCAGGAGAATGCACAGGTGAGGTTAAGGAAAGAGGAAATGCACTTAGCAAAAGCAAAGCCCGGCAGCTGCTGGGGCTGTCACGCAGGCATCAGGTCAGGCCCTGCACCAAAGGAGGTAAAAGTCTACACACGTGTGAAAGGAACCCGCCAGCAGGCACATTTCCATCCCAGGATTGTTCCATTCCTTGATTTGATTTAAAGAAGGATGGAAGTGTCAGAGACCATTGTGACCAGCACTTGCTTCCCAGGCAGGAGTCAGGGCCACCAAGGAGGCTCTGCCCAGCTGTCTGCCTGTGCTGTGAACCCGCTAGTACACAGGCAGATGTGAACTGGATGTTCTGCACAGCAGGGGGCCCAGCCCGATAGCCAGGCTGGCACGCTGGACGGGGCCCCCACCCTATCTCCCCCGCCCACCCCACGGCCCCTATGATTACCAGCCCTCTTAGCCTTTCCTTCTTTCTCAACCAGCTCTTCCGCCCTTCTTTTGCGCTTAATTGTGAATCACAGAACTCTTTCTTTTTTTTTAGTACTAGGGATTAAATCCAAGGTTTTCCACACTGTTCTACACTTCTAGCTCTTTGAAACATTTTCAATTTTTTTTTTTTTTTTTTTTTTTTTTTTTTTTTTTTTTTTTTTTTTTTTTTTTTTTTTTTTTTTTTTTTTTTTTTTTTTTTTTTTTTTTTTTTTTTTTTTTTTTTTTTTTTTTTTACGTTGAGACAAAGTCTTGCTAAGTTGCCAAATCCTCTGAGCTGGGCTCGAGTCTGTGATCCTCCTTCCTTAGCCTCCTGAGTGCGGCCTACACCACCACGCTGGGTGGTTCACAGGATTTAAAAGAAGAGAGTTCTTTATTGGAGGGGCATTTCTCACGGCGATGCCAAGAAAGCCAGTGAAGTGTCAGGTGAAACAGTCACTTCAGGTCTGCAACTGCTCCTCTGAGGAGAGGACGAGCTGACAGCTGCTGTGTATATAGAGGGGCAGGGACCTCGCTCCCTGGCTCCCCCCGGCCCTGCTGCCTCTGCCTGGGCCCAGTCAGGCGTGTGTCTCAGGGGGCATTTTCAGCTTAATCAACATGCTAAATAAATGCTTTATCACTTAAAAGCCTGTACGGTTCTATTCTTTTTTAAAATCTCTTTCTTTTCCCGTTCAAGTATGGCTGTTTATCCCACAAGGAATCCATTGTGCTTCTAAATTTCCACTGGAGCTCTTCTAAGATGACATACATTCTCACAGATGACCTCCTGTGTCTTGAGGAGATCATTTTCTCAATAAGTCCCCCGGTTCTCTTTCTGCAAGGCTGGCAACATAGTTTATTGGCTTTGTAATAGGAAGCCCTCACCATTAGAGACCAGCTAGGATCGCCAAACTGTTTCCCATACATCCTTCGCTGAGCTTTGAATCACAGAAGTAGTAGAAGGCCCAGCATGATGCCATCTCTGAAATGAGCAATCCCTTAATTAAACAGAAGTAAATAGAGGTTACAACATGTTCCTTAATTAAATAGATGTAAATGCCCCATCACTCTGCTTTCCACACTCATCAATTTCCCATCAGCTCATTTTCCCGTTTGCCCAGTGGAAATGGAAATTCTGAGGCTCTGTTCTGGTCAAAATCTCCAGAGTGTGCGTGCCAGGCTGGGTATTTGGTTGTGAGCATTTACCTTCTGGTTTACAGTAGTCTATAGCTACCCTCACCTCCCGCTCCCCTTGGCATCTCCAGGGTGAGGATTCACTGCGGGGCTGACACGAGGGAACCATCACAGAGAAGACGTGACCCTGCCTCTCCTCGCAGAGAGCCTGATTCCTGCATGGGGAAAGATGTGCGTGCTCTCTGATGCAAATTCCGGATCCTCTGTGTTGGGCGGCACAGGTGAGTCTGAGTCACGTTGCCTGATGCCTGTTCTTCTTTCTGTGGTGCTGAGGGTGGGCTGGAACTCAGAACCTCACACACACTAGTTGCGCTGCTGCTTCCCCACTCAGTGCCACCTGCCCCTTTCCACCTGGTCTCAGTCCACCTGCTCTTTTCCTTATACTTACTGTCAAGCTCAGGCAATTCCCTTCTGCAGCTACAGAGACTGTCCTGGGGTCCATGGATAGAATATAACCTGGGGGGACCCTGGATAGGCTGTGCTGTCCAGTCTTTTGGTCAAACAGTGGTCTAGGAGCTGCCATCAAGAAATGTGTCTTTGTTAACAGGTACAATCAGTTGTCTTCAAACAAAGGAGATTACCCTTGGTAACACACACGGGCCTCATCCAAACAGTGGGGAAGGAATTCTACGTCAAGAAGGTGACAAAGAAATCTTGTCTGAGTTTCTAGCCTGTTGGACTGCATCTGCGTTGTGCATTTCAGACCTCTAATCACATGAGCCACTTCTTCTAAATCAATCATAGAGAGAATCTATCTGAAAAACATAAGACCATCCCATTCCTGTCCAGAAAGAGCAGCCCCACAGCCTGCTGCCCAGTGGTCGCCCCTTCACAAGCCTTCAAGGTCATGCAGAAGTCGGGTGACACGGAAAGGACAAGATGGGGTCCAAGCCACATGCAGGGTGACCTTACTTGCACGGCTTGTGTCTCCTCGCCAGTCCTGTGAGGCCGGCACCTTGTCATCTGTGAACTGGATGACAGCAGAGGACGCCCATGGGTTAACAGTACTTTACCTGAGTCAAACTGTTAATTGGAATCGAATCCATCTGAATTTATTCCTAGAAAGAGTTCTGCTTTTCTGGGGCATTAGGAATAAATTGAGGTGGGTCCCATTCCAATTAGAATTCATGATTAAGACCACTGTTTCGGGAGGACAAGCTAAGCAAAGCCACGAGCATGTGCAAATCTACAGCTGAGAGGACTGGAGTAGAAAGGTTAGTTGCTGAGGGGAAAGTCACAGGACTCGGTGTTCCTGGAGAGCTTATCCTTCTAGAATTTCCAGCGAAGTGACCGATACTTGAAGGTTTAGGTTCAAGGAGCATTTCTTCATTGAATCATAGGATTTCAGAGCTGGAGTGGAGTGCAGAGTGAGGAAATGAGTCACTCAGCAATCGGGAGTCACTGTCACCGCCTCCTCTGGGGTCTGGGCATTCCCTCCCCTGAGCACCAGAGGTGGTGGAGTCCAGGAGGGAAGCCGGGCGCTCACAGTGGCCTTCCTTTGTTTAAAATCACCGCCAAACAGCCAGCATGTATGTTTCCCTCTTACCAGAGAGTCACTGGGTAGGATGACCACAGGCCAGGAGCTGGGTCTGAGGTCCAGGTCCACCTGGAGTGAAAACGCTTCTGTTTGCCAAGTAGGCTGAGAATACTCCAGTGGGGTCCGTGAGACCGTCCCCTCAGCACTGGGCTGAATACTTCGCAACAAACCTTTGCAACCCTATGAGGTAAGTCCCACTTTTACTCCCTCTCTACACGAGGGGGACCTGAGGCCCAGAGAAGGGAAGGGACTCGCCCAAAGGCACACAGACAGCGCTGAGACACAGTCCTGAGCCCCGTGCAGCCAAGAGCAAGTCTCGGTAGTGCACCCTTTCAGCACAGTGGTGATGTGGTTATCCCTGTTCTCCAGGTTAGAAGAGGAAGGTTGCGAACGTAGGGAGCCAGCTCGAGCACAGGGGTCCGTTGCTTAGTCAGCAGCCGCCTGGTACCGCTCTTCACCACTCACCAGTAATCTGTGTCCCCCTCGGCCTTTCTCCCTGCCCTGCCCCTTGCGTGCACACGTGACTTTGACAGATTGGTCTTCTGAATTAAGCTCTGAATGAAAGTTTCTGGGCAGGTTAAAAGCAGCTCTCCCATTGGAGGGAGAAGAGGAGTCAGAGTCAACCTAGCTGTTTTTGGCTCAGGAAGATGCACACAGGCAGGGCCCTCTGGCTCACGGGAGTTTCCCAAACTTCCTTGATGACAAACACTTTGTGAAACACAATCCCAGGAACCCTGTCCCGGACTTTCAGGGTTCTGCAACCCACAGGATGGGCAGGGAAGAGGACCAAGAGCACCAGCACCATTCAGTTGCTCAGGAGAACTTGGGGAGTCCTGGATAAAACCGGCCTTTCTGCCATTTCCCCTTGACCCCCAAATTTAATTTTAGCACAATACCAGACAGAGCCAGCCGTGAGTATATGAGCTTTACATCAGAAACACCCCATCTGGCCCCTGATTTTTACCTGCCAACTACATGTGGTGGGAACTTGGTTCATGAACTTGATTCTTTCCGGGACTCTGGCTGCAAACCGAGTTGGAGGAGAGCCAAACCAAATTCAGGGGTCGGGTTCAATGCTGACCTTATGGGGGAAACAGATTCAGTTCTCATCTGGCTGGGTTTGCCATCAGCTTGGTGGAGAGAACTGAGTTTGGGAACCGAGGCACCACTGTATCCTCAGGTAAGTCATGTAACCTCTCAGTACTCAGCATTCTTCTCCATAAAATGGGAGCAGTGTTGGCAATGTTCTAAGGAGGAGATGGTTCAACGTACGCAAAGCACTCAGCAGAGTGGCCTTTGCAGAGGCAAGATCAGCGAATGTGAGGTACTTCTTCGTTACTGTCATCCCTCCTGCACTGGGGAGTTTTCATTACAGGTCATTTGATGCTCTCGGGTTGTGAAGGGAGGATTTGGGCTTTCAACACTAGGTACAGGGCAGGTGGGTAGGGAGAGGGCCTGGGAGTCTTCCTGGATGCTAAGTCACCCCGTTCATGGGACCGGTGAGCTCCAAGTGGCAGGCTCTCCTCACTTCCTGGGACCCAGGGCTCACCCCCTGGCCTCAGGGACCCCCAGTACCTGTCACGGTGACCACAGTTTCGGTGAGGATTTGGGCTAAACTCAGTGACCTTAAAAACCTTTCAGAGGTCCTGGAAAGCAGGCACCCAGGGGTAGGGTCTACCATTGGCTCTCCATCCTTGGGGCAGAGAAGCGCTGGGGTACCAGCCTCCCCGGCAGTTCTCAGGTCCAGCTCAGCCAAAAGCACCCCCAAGTCAGCTCCAAGCCCGCAAGGGGTGAGGACGGAGACCTGTCCATGCACTTACCTCCACAGAGGTCTTATCTCACCCCTGCCACGGCTAGACCCCGAGTTCCTCTCCAGACGCCTGGTCCTGCCCTCTGGAGTTTGTGGCCTAACAGGTAGGACAGTTGAGAACATGCCACTGAACGCAAAGGTGGATAAGTGTGCAAAACGCATCTCTTCTCATTTTACTGCAGTTGGTCGCGATCTAAACTCTTAAAGTTATTTATATCTGTTGCTTTCTGATGGTGTGGCCACCTACGGTGCAGGCGCCTCTAGTAAGGCGGATGTGCTGTGTAAGTGTGCACGGCTGCTTACAGACCGCCCTCCCCGTGCATTGAGTCACTTCATGCTGTCACTGTAGCTGAAGCCCACATGGTAAGAGCATTTATCAGGGAAATCAGCAAACACTACACACAAGGGCTTTTCACTTTTTCTATTTTTCTTTCTCTCTTTTTTCTTAGGAGAGCTGGTTATTCGTGAAGCATTCAGTAGCACACCACTGGCACTCCCCCAAGCAAACAAGGAGTATCCCCCCGTGGAGCATGTGTCCACACACACACACACACACACACACAGAGCAGGGAGCAGTAAGCACCATGCTGGGCAGACGGCAGAACTGACAGAGTGGTGTGGGACAGTGTGGCTAAAACTAAGCCTGCCTTGTAGGATGCGACTGCGGGGCGTCCATGTGACAGGGGACCCAGGACCCCTGCTCTGCCCGCCCTGACAACTTCTGGATCGTGGTGAATTCATTACTCAGAAAGATCTCGTAGGCCCGAAGTCTCAGACTGCGATCAGTTCTCAGCTCACGGTAAAGTGAGTTGCTTTTTCCTGGTCAGCTAGAGATGGAATTGTGCAGACTGACTGAGTGTCAGAGAGCTCGAAGTGCTTCCAAGGGGCTGCTGGGTGCCAGGTGGTTGCTCGTAATAACGCAGTTACTAATAGTAATTCAGTCTGTTCGTTGCCAGAGCTGCAGAGTGTGTATTGATTTTCCCCCAAAGGGTCAGCAATGTGAAGCAGGAGGCCCTACAACCGAGAAAAAATAATGATTGTGTTTAAAATGTACAGGACTTGTTTCTGGGATTGTAAAGGCCAACAAACTTAAAATTCCTAGAAGACGGGTGGGGGCCTCCTCAGCCAGCCCCGCAGCCAAGGGCTGCCTGCCTGGGCGCAGTCCGCGGCTCAGGGCCAAGGGCACTTCCCAGACTAGGGGTCGGGGCCTCGCGTGCTGCTTTCTTGAACTTGAAACAGCTTTATTCCAATTTAGCCTAATGTTTGTTTGTAGCGCTTGTTTGAGAAGGAAAAGGGTCAACCCCTTTCAGTTTTAAAACGGCTCCTACACACCTCTGTGCCTCTGTGAGTGAGTCAGGGGGTGGTGCGGGCGGGAGGCGGGGTGGACAGAGCCGGAGGGGAGCAGGCGGGGGGGGGGTGGGCGGGTGAGGGGAAGAGAGAGGGCTGAAGAAATTGTGGAGGGCGCCGAGGCCGTGGGGATGGGGAGGAGGAGGAGATGGCAGAGAAGACGAGCGGACGACGGGACGGTGAAATCAGGATGGTGGGGGATGAGGGGCCGCACTGGGATTTCAGCCCTTCCAGCTGGACGGATTCCTCTTCCGGTCCAGCCTTAGTCTTCTCATCTGTAAAGTGGGGGGAAGAAAACCCACAGAGAAACCGAGGCGAGAAGAAACTTTCGGCATGGGCGCAGTCCCCAGGCCCACGAACAAGCTGGACACCAGAGCGGCCACGGGCGTCTTCTAAGAGCCGACTTCTCCCCTTGCGCTGGGCTTGGCCCAGACAATGGGAGATCCGCATGTGCCTGTCCCCCACCGGGTCTTCAGCGCGCGGCAGAGGCGTCCGCGGCCACCAGTGAACTTTTCACAAAGACAGTTTGTGGCGCGCGGATCCCAATCCATAACCTTTACTGGTCTCTGCAGAGCCATTAGGACCATTAGGCTGTGGACTCAGTGCCGCGTTAGCTCTTAAGTTAATACAACCGAGACTTTTTTACTTTCCTATTGGGAAGGAACATGTGCAATTTTAGTGATTTCTTAGATCATTCCATAAGTAAATCAAATATTCTTTCAAGCCCAGTTATCAAAATTGTGTCCTTTGGTACCACATCTTCCATCAAACCGCAGCAATCCAGTTCAGCACATTTTAAACCTCTGCTATCTTCTAAAATCATCCCTACTAGATAGAGTAATTAAATTTGTACTTTTTTTTACAAGTCGTACTCAATAAATCTGAATAAATTAACAACGCATTACTAAGACTGCTACATTAAATTTGCATAGTGCATTTAATGAATATGCAACTCCGAGTGAAAAGGTCTGCTACTGCGAACCTTGTGCATTAGCATAACTACTTCCAGCATGTTTCTTAAATAATGCACTCATTTGCACATCACTGACTTGGCTAATTCTAACTTCAGTCAGGGTAGCCTTGTAATTAAGACTCTTGCTTTAATTTTTAATGAAGTTTATGTTACATCAATCCTGACAGTAATGAGAGGACATGGAAACAAAAAGGCTGCTAATAATTAAATTCACAAACCAGTTTGAGGGATAATAATTCCTGAGGAGGAATTACATGACTAATTATTAATTAAATATTCATACTATTGCCCAACCATCTCACTTAACTGCCCTGCTTGTTGATAATAATATTGAGATGCGGATGCCTTTTGCCAGCCGTTCTGAGTTTAAGGTCTCTGGTTAATTTTAGTGCACCATTAATCAATATGACACAAAAAATAAAATTGTTTTAATTGGTATCATTTTATTGTGTCTAAATATTACTACAGTTGGTTTAGTTTGTGGAGAATTAATCTAGTTAGTCGGAGCCTGTTTTATGGAAACATAAATCCAGTTTATATCCATAAACATCTAATGGCAGGACAACTTGACCTTTTTTTTTTTGAAACATTACTGTTTACAGATAATTACACCAACTCTTTAAAAGGTTATTTAATAGCTTTGCATTCATCACAGTAAAATGAAAAAAAACATGCAATATTATTTAACTCCAGCCTGTTCTGAGGAGGTCTTGGACAACCTCATTCACCCCTGCTGCAAAGTAAGCAATATTAATGTGTAGGTTTTTCGGAAATGTATGGGAGCAACCTCGGAATGTGTACAAACAGATTTACACGTCTGGCTCTGCATCTTTCAGCGTCTACTTCATAATGGGTGAGGAAGAAGATACACCCCAAAGTCACAAGCTTCCACCGCAGGAAAACACAGGGGAGGAGATTTTATGATCCCACATCTCAGAAATGGCAACAATTTCCCCGCAAAGCCCAGTAAACAAACATTACAGAACTGGAAAGATTACTGTGATGAGGCCTAATTGGTCACAATATTTATTGTAGACACTTCTTCCCCTTTCTGTTTTCTAAGTGGTATTCAGGAACCCGCATTCCTAACAAGAACTTCCCCGTCTGGAGGCAAATTTGGCAAGAAGAGAAGATCTACAGTATTTACACGGACGACATTCGTCACTACATTAGAGCAGGTCATGACATTTAAGTCTCCAATAAATTCACCAATACAAGCTTTACGGAGACCATTTTGCTTATTATAAAATCAAATAGATACAGAATAAAGTCCCTGTTTTATCCTCCAAGGGCATCTGGAAATTCTGAACCAGGGCAAATCTTTCAGTCTATTTCTCTAATGATTCAAAGTACTTGATTCATCAAAGTGAACCAAGTCCATACTGTAAACCAGAGGGTAAGGGTTTCCCTCCGCCACTCCTGGTCCTTACCCCAAACTGACAGGTCTGTAAGGCATTATTACCAGGCACGGTGTGTACCGATCGCTCCCTTTTGCTAAATCTTAACAATCTTTTTAATTTTTCTTTTTTATCTACTCTCAAACTAACACTTAAAGGCAATTTGTAAAGACCACTCACGGTGAGATAATTTAGTGATGTGGGTCAGTGTAAAGATGTCACTGTAAGTCTACATCCCTGGTCCCAGGTTTTGGTTCTTTCACGCAAGGAAATCCTGTGTACGAAACCCTATGTGAATAACGGAGAATCTCCCACACTGTGGGTAAAATGGAAGCCATGAAAGTGACCAGGCTGGCGGCCTACACACTTACGTACTCATCCCTGAAGACTTTGCTCTCCCATTGCCAGGGGGTGCCACGCTTGACCCAGGCAGGGAAGGTGAGGAAAGAAACCCTCACCAAGGGGCCCTGTGGAAAGAGAACCCTGCCACCACCTCCTTCCAGGGGCGTAACCAGAGCCCCAGGCACACCTCCACTCCAAACCCCCCTGTCCTTGTGGAAACTTTCTTTTGGAGCAGTGGCTCTCTTACCTGAATGGTGGTGATTTCACCCTCCTCACAGACTGTTGGAAGGATTCATCACACAGGCAAGTGCCTCACGCTATGCCTGGCACATGGGATGCCACGAAACATGCCAATCAGTGTTACCGTTTTATTTTTGCCAAGGGAGAGTGTCAGAAATTCTACCACTGGAGCCAGTTCTTTTGAGTGAACAGCGCAGTTAATTTCTTTTAGAAAGGTAAATCGTGCATCTTGAAAAGAGATTCCCAATGAAGTCACCATTGGTCGCCCAAACCTTGGTGTAAGTTCATGGACCAGCTCCCTTTCCCCGTAATGGGGACATAGCAGCTAAGACAGGAAGGTAGCTGGGAAGAAGGATGCCAACGGGCAAGGGAGGCTGCAGCAAGGGGAGGCGGAACTCTTAAGGGAAAATGTTACACGCAGCTGGGCTGTTTAATCTCCAGGCCGCAACATAAGGACCGCTAAGAAGACAAACCCACAACCTAGAACCTGCCTGAGGGGTGTGGGTTCCCAAGTTGTTAAGCTCTGGTCCTGGAAAGTGATAACTTAAGAACATAACAGAAATGCATCCCAAGTTTTCTAGAACAGCTCCATCTTGGTTTTCTGCCGACATCAGAATATATTGCTTGGTTGGGGGAAGAGGGAAGAAATATCTTTGTCGTGAACTGTCATTCTCTAAAGGGAGTCCAGAAAGGAAGCACCCTCTGTGGCCAACACGTATTTAACAAGCATCCTCAGATGCCTGCCTTCCGCACCAGAAGATACGTTGTCTTTTCCATCATGTCTTTTCTCTACACCGCATAACAAAATGTCCCAGCAGGCACTCACCCATGGCCTCGAGCTGTGGCCACACAGGGCTGGGAAGGTCTGAGAGAAATTGCTGGTAGAGGGGGACTCTGTGGTCCTTCCCGGGAGGGTATGGGATGAAAACTCCTGAGATTTTTGAGTTGGACAAACTCCAGATTGTTCATTTTTTCAGAAGTGCGATTTAGGTAACAATTGGCCTTTTGGAGCCCTCTGTGCTGCTTCAGTGCACACGTGGGGCCAAGGACACCTGGCTGGAAGGCTCAGGTAACATCAAGGGGAGCCACTTCCCTGCCTAGTCCAGCATCCCGCCTGTGCCTCCCCAGGGGTGCTGTCGGAGGAGGGGTTATATCTGAGGCTTACCAGTTCTTGTGTCCGGCCCTGTAACACTTGCTGTGGGTTTGTGTGTGTGTGATCACGTTATGTTTTTGTAGGTACATAAGGTATTAGTGGAGAAGGCCCACAGCCCACAGTGTGGCTGTGGCGACCAGTGGTCTTGTGTGCTGGCCTCGCACTCGAAGGCCCCAGAAGTGGAGCAGACCCTGGGGGTCTGATCTTCTTCAGTCGCTCCAGGTCTTCTCAGAGCCTGTTGTCCAGGCTGTTGGCCAGAACCTGGCTGTGCTTCCCATCCTTCCCGTCCTTCCGTCTGTCAGGAACCAGTCTAGGGTCATGTACTGGCACCCATTCCGCATGGCAGTGACCACACGCTGCACCTCACCCTCACTGAGCTCTGCAGCCCTCTCGGCGAGGCTGACCTCTGCTTTCCCCAACACCCTCCGTGGCAGTGATGGCAAAGGCTGTTTTCCGCTGCCCGTCGATGTGGGTGTTGAGTGCTCCCAGAATGTGCTGGAGCTTCTCAGGGTCACTAGACATGTGACTGGCGGCAGCAATGGTGGTGTGTAGGCCTTCTGTGGAAAGGCGACATTACTACGTTCTATCGGTTATCTGAGATTTTTAGCCAGCATAGACCAGTACTCTGCCTACGCTGGGGTAAGGATAAGTGAAGGAGATTTGTGAAACACAACAGTGTCTGACACTTCGGAAGTATAAATAAATAAGATTATAAAGCACACTAGTGACCGGAGCCTAAGCCCTGAAAACCTGCCTGTTCTCGCCTTGGACCTCTCCGTGAGCTGGTCATACTCCGTTAGCCACTCAGCAGAGGACCGTCTGTCTCTGTCAACGCTGTTTCCCTTTCCTTGAACCACTTTCTCATTCCATTTGGTTGCCTGTCAAACTCTTATTCATCCTTCAAAACCCAGCTAGGCAAATCCTTTCAGAAAGTCTTCCCTGGTGCCTCCTCACTCAATCTGTGTACGCTCTGACGGCAGGAGGGCTGTGCAGGACTTGCTCAGCCCAGCTCCTGGCACACCACAGGGCACGCATCAGCACTCCTTAGATGTTTGTTGAATCAAACTGAGTTCATAGGGCAACTAGCAAGTCCCTGCATGTATTTTAGACCTGAACATCAGCACTTCATTACGCATCTCATATTGAAAGCAGGTTTTTTGCTGCTTTTTCTTCTCAGGAAGAGCAGTGGGGGTGTGGCAGAGGAGCCGAGGGGTGGAAGAAAGCGCTTTGGGAGTATAATGCCGCTCTCCTGCACGCTAGGGTTGGCTCAGGGTGGACAGTTGGTGCCATTATCAGTAGCTGCCGTGCAGCGAGTCTAAAACTCCTTTCTGGTTTTACCAGAGGAGCCACTTAGTGTCTGACTCTGTGGGCACAGATGGGCATTTTCCCCACAGTGACAACGTTCTTTTGCAAAGCCGAGAATCACAGCATAGACATCACAAGCGCCAGAAGCTGCTCGGTGTGGAAACAAGCGGCCAGCAGTGTGTGTCAGCGCCCGCGTACTGCCTGAATCAGGGGTGGACAGGCAGGGGGTGCCCGCAGCCGAGGGCCAAAGCCAGCCGCTCTGCAGCACCTCCATGCGCCGACTCTGACAGGCTGCTGTCTGGTGGTGGCGCCTCTTCCTGGAGGAGCTGAACCCTCGCAGTGAGGTGTGCGATCTGTAAGTGCTGTTGGAGTTAGAAGTAAGAAAAAGTTGGGCATGGTGGTGCACACTTATAATCCCAGCACTCTGGGAGGCTGAGGCAGGAGGATGGCAAGTTTGAGACAAGTCTAGGGAACTTAGAGACTTAGAGCCAAAGCTTGTCTCAGAATAAAAAATGAAAGAGGGCTGGGGATGTAGGTGAGTGGGAAGGCCCTGGGTTCAATTCCTAGCACTAAAAGGAGGAGGAGGAGGAGGAAGGGAGAGGACGGGAAGGGAGAGGAGGAAAAGAAGAAGGAAGAAGAAGAAGAATATGAGAAAGGGGGAGAACAGGGAGAAAGGGCGGATCACTGTAGGCTACCATGCTTCCTCGGCCCGGAACCTCTCCGCTGGGACCTTGGCCAGCGCCCCGCCCCTTTCTCTACAAAAGGAGCCTTTTCGCGAGCGAAGCACTCGGACCTTGGGGGCGCTGTGTTTGATCAAAGCCCAAGGAGCGTCCCTGGGAGTCTCTGTGCCGCATGTTTGGCATGTGTATTCTTTTTTTTCTCTCTTTTTTGGCACGGGGAATGGAACTCAGGACCTTGCGCTTGCCAGGAAGGCTCTTGTGCCGCTGAGCTGCACCCCCGCCCGGCAGGTATATTCTTAAGAGTGGAAACGTGAGAGAATAGTGTGTTTACTGCAGCATCTTTTTTTTTTTTTCTTAAATTGGAAAAAGCTCCACTTATTTGGTGTCTGAGGATGGAGAAACGGCAGGGGGAGGGAGTCGCGTTTCACACCCTGGAGGCCTGGGTAAGAGCAGGGCGAGGGAGAGTGTTAGTATGGTCTTTATTCGCCTAACGTTGTAAATCACTAACAAAATAACCAGAAAGAATGGAAGATTGGTGAGCTAATTCCTCTTCTCCTTCTACAACGCTGATGGGAAAAAAAAATGCCAGCCCCGTAGTAACATGAAGCTGGAAGTTAAAGCAGCACCTGGCATTGCCTTACAATCACTGTGTTCAGCTTCCCGTCGAAAGGAAGTTCAGTTAAAATTTAAAGCGAAGAAAAATCTCTCCCTCCACCAAATGGAGCTGTTCTCCAGCCTGTGTTTATTTTTTAAATCTTTACAAATTATTGTAGCTTCACACTGTTATGAAAGGCTCTGTGGAAATTTCATAGCCAAGTAAAAAAGAAGAGAGGAACAGCCCACCCGATGGCCATCACTACCCGCTTTACAGTGCATTTCCTTTTTGTCTTGGCTTCTTCCCGTGTGGGCACGCTTTTCTGTGCACAGCACGCTGGCGGTGTCCCTGCCTGCGGGTTCCTATGTCTGGGCTTCTCCAGGAAGCACCTCCCACCCCTCCCGGAAATCAATGTTCCTAGGAATCATGAAAACAAGAAGCTTCATCCATGCAGCAGGCTGTGAGCAGGGACTCCTAGTCCTGCCAGCTTGTACCGGAAGGGTTTGAACAAGAGGCACCTTCTGGGGGACAGTTCCAGGGCTCTGACAGCAGAGACCTTGTGGCAGGAAAGGGAGCAGTGACCCAGTTTACTGTCACCGAGCCCAGGGGGAAAGGGTGGATTTGCAGGTGCACCTCCAGGCTCTTGCTCACCTGCTCACAGCTGCACAGCAGTCTGTCCTTGTGCTGACCATCGCCAGACCTGAAAGGACCCTGTCCTGCTCTTGTGCCCTGGCCCCTCTGAGCCTCTCTATGTCCTCCAGGGCAGCCTGGGGGACCTGGAAACTCACGAGGAACTGGGAAGGAGGGCACCAGGGTGCCTCTGAGGCACCACGCTGCTGTGGTCTTTCGTTCCTGCAGCACAAAGAACTCCAACTTCCAGCTTCGCATGCATTTCTTTAACTGGTCTGCTCCCCCGTAAAGTCTTGCTGGAATTCACACTTTGTTCACGCAGCTGCTAGTTTGTTTTCTGGCTACTCCCCCGCCTGGGCCCTTTCCTCTCACCCTGCTCCGTGTGCCCTCTGTGGTCACCGTGGTCTCCGGCCTCTGCCCTCTTGTCACTAGAACAAAAGTATCTACTTGTTTCATTGTAACCTCGGTGACACACTTTGTGACGGCCATATAATACGGGACAGGTGTGTCACAGTGCAAACGTCCTCTCACCTATTTCCCACCTAGGCTGTGCCTGCAGTCCGCTGTCAGGGATAGTGTAATGAACCTGCCCCTCTTTACTGAGTCCTCCTTTTGTTAAGGCCATCTGATGGAATTCATACAGTGCTAATGATGTTTGAATCTTTAAAACAATATTTGTCTTGGACCAAGGCTCCCCCCGCTTGAAGTATAACCCTGTCTGCTTTTATAAGCAGTACCTAAAAAAGGGTGTGATGGCTCATACCTATAATTCCAGCACTCTGGGAGGCTGAGGCAGGGGCATCTCAAGTTTGAGCCCAGCCTGGGCAATTTATAATGAGTGATATAGTGAGAACCTGTCTTGTTTAAGGGGACACAGCTTGTAATAAAGCCTTCATTCAATGAATGATAACCATAGCAATCACTACTGAAGGTTTTGAAGGTCTTAATTCACACAGCGTCATACAGGAGATGTGCTGGGACCTCAGGGTGGCTCTCACAACAAAGGGTGAGTGAGGGGCCGAACTCACTTTAGGCTGCAGCCAGTGCACCCCCCCCCCCCAGTCCCCTCCAGGGTCTGGCTGAAGGTGGAGAAGGTAGTGGCTGAAATGCCAGGAGGTGGCAGTATGGTGCCCTGCAGCCTCTGGCCTGAGTCAGGGAAGGGCCGGCTTTGCTCCCTCTGGGCTTGGAGTTGAAATCAGAAGCAGGAAAGCTCAAGGACAGCAAAGCCCCTGTGAGGAGCCAGAGGTCTCAGGCCAGGGGGCGCTCTACCAGATGTGCGGCCTGAGGACCCCAACCTCCAGCAGAGGAAGGTGGAGTTGCCAGCACCAGCTCCAGCCAGATCCTGAGCGTGGAGAGGTGGGAGGGAGCCATGTTCCTTTGTCGGGTTCAAAGCCTTTGTTGCTGTTGCTGGCAGCCCTGCTGAGCTCCTGAGAATCCAGGGACATTTTCAACTCTGAGGCCCTTCGCTTCTGTTTTGCATTCTAGCAGGCTTCTGCCTTTTAAAATCTTCCTCTGACTCTTGGTTCAAACAAATCCTTTGCTTAAAATTTATAAGCATAAGACATCCGCCAGGTCTCAGGGGAACAGCAAGGATGAGGTGTTAGGTCCGCTTTCCACAGCAGGCTCACCGGTAGTCTCCACACAAACCCAACCCCCCACCCCCACATCTCTCATCTCCTTGCACAGCTCAGAAAACCATAGCCTGCGAATCTCACAGTGTGTGTCCCATAAAGCATCTACTTACATAATTCTTCCTGCCATTACCTAAAAATATGTCACACACTTGGCTCGAGCATGTTTTGTGGGCTTAAATTTACACCCCACACTTCAAAAGCATCCCTGTAAGCCTGCCGGAAGTTTCAGGGTGAAAGTTCGGAAATTCTAATGAGCGCTGGAGTACATTCACAAGTAAACGCGCTCTTTGGAATCCTCTTCTGAAGGTTCAGGGATGAGGGTTAGAACAACAGCGATAATACCTCCCAAATTAGACCAGTTTCTGCCTTCTCCAAGGGTGTTCACTGAATTCCGGGAAAATATACCCGTGAGAGGCGGAACTGTGAGCTGGAGCCCCTTCCCGTGAGTGGGCTTCCCTGGGCGATCTCTCCAAGCCTCGGTAGTGCAGGGGCGTTCAAACACCAGAGCTTTGGGGAGAACCCAGTTCAATGATGAATCACAAAACTACAAAGCTATTGCACCCCAGTGCAGAGCCTCCTCCATGGGTCCTAACTGTGCTTTTACCCACTGTTGAGGTCAGGACGCTCCTCACCACTTCGGAATGGGGTGCACGGTCAAGAGAGGACACGGGAACAGGGCCCGTTGTGGCACTCCGCTCCCCACACTGTCCTGAGGAAGCCCCTTTTCTCCACACCTCGGTCTCCCTGAGAGGTTTTGACCAGACAATCACAAATGCCTCCTCTCAGTCTGTGATTTGTGTCCCAAGCCTCATGTGGTCAGAGGTGGAGCGCTCAGAGGTGACTGGATCGTGGGGTGCTGTGCTCACCTGCAGAGTGACCCACGGATGAGCTCAGAGCTGGATGCACTGTGGGGGGAGGACCCGGTAGGAAGAGGTGGGTCTCTGGGTGTGTGACCCAGAAGTGTTTGTCTCCTGCCTTGTTATCCCCTTTGTGTGCTGCTTCCTGCCTGCTGCTTCGTGAGCAGCCTCTCCCCGCCAAAGCCTTCCGCCCTGCTGCATCCCCCTTGGAGGCAGTGACTGTGGACTGCGACCACGAGCTAAAACCCCGCCGCATAGACATTGTGTCCGTAGACATTGTGTCTCCGTGCGGAGGAAGTGACGGAAACAAGTCCACAGCAGCCTTGGGCCAGTTCCCGAGCCACTGTTGAGATGACAATGTCTACGTCACCTATGGAACAGTGGATCCCTCAGGTGGGCTCTGACTCACAGCTCCCCAGCCTGCCTTGCTCCGTGGTCTCCAGACCTGAGCCTGTCAGGGTGGGTGGGTCTGACCATCTGCACTTCACAGATGCGGAAGAGGAAGCCCTGGGAGAGGCGAGGCTGGCACAGGTCACCCAGGCAGCTGCAGAAGCGCACCCTGCAGGGCCTGGGAGGATGAAACTAGGGAGCTGGGGACCCACAGAGCCACTTGTCTCACCCTCCCCCGAGCCCACCCTTCCTCTGGTGCCTGGGGACGCTGGCAGCTTCAGAGCAGTCTCCCTGCTCCCACACTGGCTTCTCACCGTCACTTCTCACACATGGGGGATGACCACAGTCCGTGCTGCTCTGAAGCTCAGACCCAGCCAAGGGTGCCCACCCATGAGTTTAGCCTCACTGTGTGACGCCACCATTATGACGCACAGCTGCTCATGCACTCCTCTCCAACTCCCCCCCAACTTCGCTGATGCTTGCACAAGCCAGGCACCCCAGGACCTTAGCACTGCAGTTTCCTTAGCTTGGAACATGGCTCCACTGCTGTCTGCAGGGCCACGGTCCCTCTTACTGAGGCCTCTGCTCCACATCCTGTAGTTGGAAAGGTGGACTCCTGATTACCTTTACCTTCTGGTGCTTTTCTCAGAGCACCGATGACCTGTAAGGAGGAGTAATTTCCTTTCTAAACATCCAGAAGGTCTGTAATGATGCTGTAGGACAGTGGTGGCGAACCTATGGCTCTCGTAGCTACATCTACCTGTTTGCTATCACTGAAAGCTGTGAAAGGTTCACTCTCACTGCTCCGGGAGGACAGAATAGGGTGCGTTTGCTCTTACACCACAGGTACTTAGAGCTGTTTTGACGCACAGTGGAGGGGAATATTTGTTGAACGGATAAATGAACCAAAACGGAGCAGTGGGGCCAGGGCAGCATGGAGGAACAAATCATGAAAATTATCCATGTTCCAATGTGAATTAAGGAATTGGCTAAGCGAGGACAGGCGTGTGGGCGGAGCCAGAGCGCAGGGTCTTCTGCACCCACAGAAGTGACGCAGGCTTCATCCAATTTCTCCCAAACAGGCAAACTCAGGTTCAGCCTCAAGGTCAGCTTGCGGTCTGCCCTCCTGAGCCCGAGGCTGTACTAGCTGGTCACACGTCTGCTGCCCCTGCGACTCCCGTTGTGGTTTTTGGCCTGCATATCTGTCTTTCCTTGTTGCTAACTGGGTCATCCAGCAAACCAGGACACTGCGGACCTTCAGTGGGACCCTAAGGTACCTGGCCTGATGCCTCCATGTTGTTCTGAAGCCTGGCGTAGATCAGGCCTGGAAGGGCTGGTGAGTGGAAGGGTGCCCCTGGGGAGCCCAGCTCAGCTCACAAGGGTCTGTAAGTTCTTGAAGAGGAGCTCTGCGCATCCCAGGACAAGGGACATGTCGGTGAAGACAAAGCCCACTTGAAAGCCCCTTTTCTGCTTGCCTGGCAGGCGTGTAGACCCTTCAGGACACAGCCTTAAAATGCACAAAACAAACACACACGGCACCCAGCTCTACAGTCTCCTTGCTCACGGTGCCGTCCATAGATCTGAGAACTTCCCAGAAACACAAAGCCTCCAGCTCCGCTCCAAAACCAAGCAATCCATTCAGCGTCTGGAGGAATCCTGGCTGCGCCCTGCACACAGCAGAGGCCTCGAGGCGCAGCTCTGGGACACCGGGGAAACACCAGGGGCCCACGGCAGCCTAGGCGTCGCCTCCTCATCTCCTCAGTTACCAGTTTTATAGACTGCCAGGTAGAACTCAGGCATCTGATTGTGAGAAAACACCAGTGGTGGTTTTGTAAGTAGCGAAGGCTGACGACTGCTAGAGGCGTGTTGTCCTGCTGACCTTGTTCCTTGAAATCTGGCCCTGGGGCATCCTGCATGCTTGTGATGGAGAATTCTGGGTAGTGCCTGAGCGTGTGGGATCAGGCTCTTGGAGAGGGTAAAGGCCTGAAATTAGTATTTTCAGAAGCTTCTGTGGGGGATGGGTAGGTGCATCAAAGCTCATGAACCTCTATCCTAGGCAAAGGGGCAATGGAGAAAAGTCTCTTTTATTTCCTTTCTAAAGCTGACCCTGGCACAGAGTAATATCAGGGATTAGCTGAAAAGATAAAATATGTGGCCAAACAGTTTGTGAAGCACTGTGCTCAAGAAATTTCTATTGAGCTCACTTCCCAGGACTTCTCAGACCCTCTAATAGGCCAAACCACACTGTGACATGCAGTCTGATGTAGTGTTCAATAAGGGTTTTTTAAAAAGGATAGGTGTGATGGGGCTATGTCCCTTGAAAAGTCACAGGAAGTCTGGGTTATGGATTTACAAAATGTTTCTACAGGTTTTATTTTATTCAGTGCCTCTGGTAGGTTTTGGGGAGATGTCTCTGGGTACAGTTGAAGAAATTAGGTTGGAGGAGGTAGGGATTGCCAGGGCAGCCCAGCCAGTGGTGGCAGAGTAGCCAGGGCTCCAGGCAGAGCTGGGCGGTGGACCTCTGGCAGCACAGACTCCCAGCCCTGAGCTCCTTCTGATACACCCTTGGCTAGTGCAGGTGTGTTTCCTGGAATGGAAACAGACAAGGCCGAGCTGGCTTGTTTCCGAGGATACCGCAAGATTAAAGCCAGTCCTGCTTATGCCCGTCCATGCAGAGGTGCTACAAGTAACTCGTGGCCTCTCCTTCAGGAGGCTCTTCAAAAACACCTGGCAGAGACCACTGCCCCTGGGAACCAGAAGCAAGAGAGGGAGTTGCTCCAGAAACAGTAGAATGGACTTCTAACCTCTGTCTCTAATGTAAGCCTGGACTTGCACCTGTCCGTGCCTTCCTCTCTGGGTGGTGTCCATCCTGTCCTGCACGTCCCACCTACTTCCACGCCAGCTCCACCAGAGGACTCACGGAGCCGTTCAAGGATCACAGTTGGAACTTTACCCAACTCAAACCTGAGAACGGCTGCCGATCCATTGTCTCTGCTAATGAAAGGTGGAAAACTAGACTACAAGACAATGTTTTTCCTCCCTTTTTTGCAATTTGATTTTACATTTATTTTCAAGAACTATCTTCAGTAATTTTTATGAAGTCTGCAAAATTATTCCCATTTACAGATGAGAAAATCTAATACCGCTGCTTCTACTGTGTCCTGTTATATTATACTATACGGATCTCACAGACCAGATCAGGATGATCCTTAGAAGATCATCCCTCAAAAATTGGAACAAAATATTTGAAACTCAAGCGCTGAGCTGACCTTGTCCTTGTGATGCGCCTGTTTCCTTGGACACTTGATTTTATGTTTGCTCAGCGGAACAGGAAGTCCTCTACGGAGACCCTCAGGATGGGAACGAGGTGCCCTGCCTTGTTCCCTGCTGATCTGTTATTGATCGCAGGTTTCCAGGTGAGAGTTCAGCTGCCAAAGGGATCCCTCACCTAGAGAAATATGCTCCCAGAACATACATATGCGTTCTTTGTGCTGATCCCGGAAAGCCACGTTTCCTTACCTACCATGCCATCCTTTCATTTCCCTATTAACCAAAACAAGGCGAGAGATGTTTTGGTTTGTGATTGACCTATCCATTCCTTGAGTGCAGGCTGGGTAAGACTTGCTCTGGAAGAGAGGGGCTGGGTGTGAACACGGGGGCCAGGGTGAGCCTGGGTTGTCTGGGCTGGAATCCTGGAGAACGGAGGAGGGGGCAGTGCTGCACTTTACCACCTTCCTCCAACTTTAGGAACTGGAAAGGTGATTTCCATTGTTACCAGGTAGCTGTGATTCATACATAAGCATGCATGTCTGTGTGCCCTGTATACATATTTGCCTCATGGTGATTCTTTTTTAAAGAAGGAAAGGTTTTTTATTAGGTTTATTGGTGCAATTTAGATATACATAATGATCACTTTCATCGTACAGAATTTGTACCTGTATGTGATATATTTTCATTCCTTTTTTCTCCCATTTCCCTCTCCTCCCTTCAACCTCTCTTCCCCTCCCCATTTACAAAGCTTTGATACTTTGGTTTCTCTTCAGATCGTACAAATCTTTCACCTTTTTACAAAGCTTTATTTCCATTTTATCCTTTTTTTAATCTTTTTTTTCTTTTCCCTTCCTTCCTTTCTGCTTCCCTAGTTCCTCTTTCCTTTTGAATAATTTCTTCTCATTTTACAATATCTATTGTATATTTTGGTCTTTATTTACTCTTTCAATTTCTCTTTCTTTTTCTTTCCAGGGAAACAATGCAATATTTACACATGTGAGTCTGATTTATTTCAGTTAAGAGTGTGGTCTCAAGGTGCATCCATTTACCTAGAAATATCTTGAGTTTATTCCTCTTTATGGGTAAGTAGTACTCCATTGTACGAAAAAAAACCACATCTTTTTATCCATTCATTGGTTCATGGACATTAGTGTTGTTTCCAAGATTTAGCTATTAAAAACTGTGCTCCTATAAACACGGATGCATTCATATCATTCCTGAAAGCATGTATTACCCTGATACCAAAACCACAGAAGAACCCAACCAAACAAGAAAACCACAGGCCCATCTCCCTAGTGTACATGGATGCAAAACTCCTCAGTAAGACAATGGCAAACCGAATGAAGCAAATCACCAAGAAGATTACACACTATGACCAAGTGGAATTCATCACTGGGAGGCAGGGATGCTCCAACATACACAAATCAGTAAATGTAACACACTATATCAACAGAGCCAAAGACAACAATCACATGGTCATCTCAACAGATGCAGAAAAAGGGCTGGGGATACAGCTCAGTGGAATAAGCACCTGCCTGGCAAGCACAAGGTCCTGAGTTTGATCCCCAGTACTGAAAAAAAAAAAAAAACAGATGCAGAAAAAGCAACCAACAAAGTCCAGCACCCATTCATGATAAAAAAGAACCTACAGAAAATTGGAATATGTGGTCTTTACCTCAACCTGATAGAAACCATCTATGACAAACCAACAGCCAACATCATACTAAATGGACAAAATCTGAAAGCTCTCACTCTAAAATCAGGAACAAGGCAGGGATGTCCATTGTCTCCACTCCTATTCAAGACAGTGTTTTCTCCTTTAAAACTCATGCTTTTTCTGCTATACTATAAGCATGGAATGGGATGGGACAGATGAAGTTGAAATACCAGCCTTGATGATTGTCCGCTTCATGGCAGTGGGAGACTGGGACACCCTCGAAGGCCTGGGCTCCTCAGCTGTGAAATAAATGTCTGATCTGCAAGAGTGCTGCAGGCTCAAGTGACACAAGTTATGTGCATAGCATTTTGAAAATAATGTGCAGAGAAAATAATACTTAAAATGTTTGACCAAGCATTACCTCTGTGATTCTTATTACTACTACTTTTTTGTTTTGAGGTAGGGTCTCATTTTGTAGGCCAGCATGGCCTTCAGCTCACTATGTAGTCCAGGCTGGCCTTGAACTCATGGCAATCTTTCTCCCTCAGCCTCCCAAGTGCTGGGATTACAGGCATGCACCACCATGCCTGGCTACCACTACTCCTTAACACTTACTGCTTGGTACTACTACGAGGCGACTACTAACTATTCTGCAAAGAATAATCTACCTCGATAGAAATCTATATTAGGTTGAGAGAGAGTGATGAGTGATGAAAAATTGAACCTCTCCTTTGCATTGTCCCTCAACCAGGTCTTAGAAAAACAGATGTAGCATCCTTCTTACCCAGGATTTTATTTAAGAAAGTGACAATAGGCCATTTCCAAAGTGTTTCATTGATGGTAAAGTGGGTTTATATCAGTTATGCTGTTGCATTAATTCATGCAGTGTTTCAAAGAGGTCCCTTGTACCAGGCCCATGGTTGAGAACCCACGAATGCTTTAATAATCAGACATCTCCATGGTGAAGGAGGGGAGGCAGATGTGGTTCTCTGCCAGGCATGGGCACTTAGCTCGGCAGGGGCCTGCCTGTATTCCTGACTCCAGGATGCTAATATACTTTCTTTGCTAAGAACGATTTTTATAAGCTATCTGTTGGGAGACAGTCCTGGTTCAAATCCTTTTTACCATGTCATTAACAGAGGCCACCTTTTTAAGCTGGAAATATGGTTAGCATAATTTCTTATCATGCTGAGATTCCTATTTTTACAAATCTGATGGGGTATCCAGAGTCCGCCTTTCAGCTCTCAGGATGAGGATGCAAGATATAGGCTCTAAGACAATTTGACAACTTCGCTCAATCAACATTTACTGAGTACCCTGACTGAGAGGCAAATTGTGTGGCTCTGTGGCCTCTGCCACATGCATGGGTCAAGGACTGGGTCCAGGGGCACAGGTGGCCCGAGGCCAGTGACTGGAGTGGCTTTACTTCATGGAGATGATTCGGAACCCAAAGGAGAACCTCAGTCTGCATGTTGCCAGCCTTTCCTTTCTGCTGGGCCGTGTGCCCTGAGAACACAGAAATCTTTTTTATTTTAATTGTGAAACATTCCAGCTAAAAAACAAGCTGATGGCTGGCATGTGTAATTGAGCTCCTGAGAGGATGCGTCGGGAAAACTTGGGGATGAATCACCCGTGGTCCCTCTGGTCTCACCGAGCCCCATTGATGCTTAATAAATCCAAGTCGGTACAAATATAATTGAGTTACCATGCTGAATTAGCTCACATCTAAATGGCATTCATGTCTACAAATGGAATAATTAGGGTCTAGAAAATGGGATATATCAAGTGGAGTCCCAAGTGACAACAGAGAGGCATTGGTATTCATTCAATCAACTGCTTAAAAAAAAGCCACCGTGAGACTTGACTTCGGCAGGATGATTAGAGGTGGTGTTTGAACATTCGGTTTCCCTCATTTTTTTGTGTTTATGTTTACCTCCAAGAGGCCCCTTTTCTTTTTTTTTTTTTTTTTTTGCGGTACTGGGGATCGAACTCAGGACCCTGCACTTGCTAGGCAAGCGCTTATTCCACTGAGCTATATCCCCAGCCCCGAGGCCCCTTTTCTTGTTCTTTAGGTAGAAAGAGAAAAGTCAGCCTGAAGTTATTTTGACCATTTGGTTTTAAAAAAGGAAAAAGAAAAGAAAAAGAAAGAAAGAAAGAAAGAAAGAAAGGAAGGAAGGAAGGAAGGAAGGAAGGAAGGAAGGAAGGAAGGAAGGAAGGAGGAGGGGACAGACCTATTTCAGCCCCCGGACCTGTTTTCATCGGCTGGAAATGACTTCTCCATGTCTAGGTGCACCGGCTAAGATGAATTCACAGTAGGGGGAAGGGCGTAGATTGAGCTGTGAATGCCAGAAACCCTCTATTTGAAAAGTATCCAAGGACCTAATCCTAAAAAGTAAAGTTCACATCCTTGTCCAGAAAGGATTTATATTACATGGCTTTGCTTCCAAATGATTTCACTTGTAAAATTCTCAGATATCTGAGTTTAATACTCCCTCAATCAACAGTTCAACTCAGCAAATATTACGGGCCAGGAAGAAGGCTAATGGCCTCCTTCTAATTCACACTGCAGACTTCAATCTCATTTGCATGCTTAGTTTATTTATTACCCCAATTAAGTTTTGCAAATAGTTTGCAATGAGGTCCCCATGACCTCATAACTCACAATTACTCTTGGGATCTCCTACCCACTTTGGCACATGTTGAGTAATACTGTAGTATCTTCCTGGAAAGGACTGTACTTAGCAAATGGTGCATGGTGAGTGTGAGACTATTGTCCTCAAGATCAAGATCTGGTTGTGACTTTGTTTGGCCAATCGGCATCTGGTTGACAGTTCTGAGCATTTTGGCTTGGGGTTATTGCTGCTCCCAGTGACCACAGGTCTGGTCATCCCAGAGTGCCCTGCGTTCACTGACCATCATCAAGTGGATGCTCTGGCCTTAGTGGTTGGTAGCAGCCCTTGCCAGACACATTAGCATGTGGTACTGTTTGAGGAAAGCCAGAAGAAGACATCTCAGACCGCGTTCCCACTTACCAACGTGCTCTAATACAGCCATTAGAAGTCCAAACAGGCCAAATCCAAGTTAAGACTGTAGTTTAATTAATTAATAGTCTTATATCCGCATTAATTTCGTAGGACAAGCCAGGCAAGAGGTATACAGGAACTCTCTGTACTATCTTTGCAACTTTTCTGCACAACATACAATTATTTCAGAAGGGAAAGTTCAGAAAATAGTCTAAACTTCATCCACAATCGCAAAGTGGTAGTATCTCTACAAAGGCCTCTCTTTTACAATCTTCTTAGGAGTAGACCAAGCAGAGCCCTGGATTTGTGTGTGTGTGTGTGTGTGCATGTGTGCGTGTGCGCACGTGTGTGTGTGTGTGTGTGTGTATGTGTGTGTAGTGGAGGGAGCTGGAAAAGGGCCTAAGCTGGGGTCCTGGCCCTGCTGTGCACCAGCCAGTAAGTCCTTGACACTCTTCGTGGTCCAACTTCCTCATCTGACGGTGTGTTGTCAATAACGTCAGCATGTCAGGGCTCAGCAGGGTACAAATGCAAAAACAATTGTTGAGAAGCTAAAAAAGTTATCTGAGTTTGTATTAAATGCCTCTGATAGATCGGGTGTTAAGGGCAAAAGAGTTGGGATGTGAACAAGACTTTAAGAGACTGTAGAAATCATAGAAAGAAAGATCTGGAAGAGGCTTGGAGTTAATTAGTCTCATCTGCCTTCACAGATGGCATTTGTACCCCTCACAGAAGCTCAGAAAAGCCAAGTGGCACATCCCTGGTCAAGAACGGAACTCATATCCACTTTCCAAGCCAGCACTCTCACCCCTGGGGATCTCCAACGTTGTGTTTAAGATCAGCTCCAAGCTAGACTTCCGGGAAGATGGCGACCGGGTAGGCAGCAGAGAGAGAACCTCCCAGAGGATTACCACCCAAACAATGAAATATAGCAATATGAAGACAGAAATGAGGACTTCTGGGAAGAAGACGACCAGCCGAGAGAGCGAGTGCACAGGGAAGAAAGGCTTCAGCTCCTGAACCCGACAGAGAACGCGCTTCTGGGACAAACTGCGCCAAACCAGGCAGCGCTCCGGGATCCCGCTCAGAACCCCACCCCCGCAGCCAGCGCTGCGTGAACTAGAGCAACAACGACCGGCCAGTGCGATTTCTGAGTCAGGGAAAAGCTCCATCCAGGGAAAAACATCTGAATGGCACTCCTGTTTGCACGATCACAGGGTGAGTTAAGTGCGCGCTCTAACTGGTTTTTCCTGAATCGGGAAGAAGCTCAGCCCAGCGAGAGACATCAAAGCAGCTTTAAGGACTGCGGGATCTCCCAGGTGGGAAGACCTACTTAGGTGCCCCAACGGGTTTTGTGAGGGGGGAAGAAGTTCCACCCAGGTAGGAACACCTGAGTGGCCTATCTGCAAGAATCCTGGGGTTGCGAGCTGTCTATTCGCCCCGGCCAGGTCTTGGGGTAGGGAGTAGAAGCGGAAATCTCAGCAGACAGCTTAAGGGACATTCTCCCAAAGAGAAGGAACCATTGGAGCAGCCTCTGCAGCAGACCTTTGCCTGCTGAACTGCCTGTGGAATTTATAGCACCACATTTTGAATCTGATACCCAAAAATGGGAAAACAGAGGAGCAAAACGCAGTCTCAAAACTCAACCCCACCCAGAACAAGTTTTGAATATGAACATACAGGGGAACCAGGAAGCCTCATAACTTCAAGTTATGAAACGATTGCATCCGAAATAAAACAACTCCAACAGACCATGAAAGAGCTCAAAGCAGAAATAACCCACATACCCGCAATGATTTCTCAGACAAAAAACAAGCTGAAAACAATGATGGAAGAAATGTTCCATTCACACAGACAAGAAATAGACAAAAGACTAGAAGAAAATAGGAAACAAATGGAAATGTTACAAGAGCAATTTAGGAATGAATTACCAATAATGAAACAGGTCCAAAGAGAATGCCAGGTTTTGAAAACTAACACTGAAAGCATGCAAAACCGTTTAAATGAAACCGAAGAAAGAATTTCAGAACTTGAAGACAGCATGGCAGCTTATGAGCGTGAAAGGAAGAAT
>PVLD010020162.1:0-34588 GCA_004027595.1 Dinomys branickii
ATCTCCGGCCCTTTTTATTTATTTATTTTGAGACGGGGTTATGCTAAGTTGCTTAGCTTGCCCTTGAACTTGAGGTCCTCCTGCCTCAGCCTCCCAAGTACCTGGGATTATAGGCATGTACCATAGTGCCTGTCAGTTTTCTTAATATTCCTAAGTGGAGAAAAAGTTAATTGTATTAAGTTAATTGTATTTTGTATATATATGTATATAAAGTGTTAAAAATGTTGAGGAAGCTGATCAAAATAGTTTTCTGTCAGGATTATATCAATATATGTATATATCTAAGAAATCTAATTTTTATTTACTAGGTATGGATCTTCTCATTTCTTTAGGACACAGTCTTACCAAAGGAGATGAAAAAAAATACATATTTATACATATATTTATATATATATATACATTGTATAAATTATATATATACACACATAAAATTATGTCTTAAGAGTCAAAAGAACTAAACTAAATTTTGGACTTCTGATAAGTTAAAACCTCTTGATCTAAAATTTGAAATTATATTGTAGAGAAGATTGTTTTCCTTAATGGTTTCAAGAAATTTTTACTACTTATTACAAGATTTTTAGCTTAGGTTTTTTTTTTTTTTTTTTGGTACTGGGAATCAAACTTAGGACCTTGGGCTTGCTAGGCAGGCGCTGTGCCGCTGAGCTATATATCCCAGACCCTAGCTTAGTTTTTATGGGCAATTTTAAGTAATGAGGATATTTTTTTAGCTTATGAATTATTTACATAAAAATTCTAAAATTCTTTTAAAAATGTTTTTATTAGTGCATGTTGATAATATATAATGACCACGTTCCTTATGGGGAGTTGGTACATGTATATCTTAAATAAGTCTAAAATTCTTGAAAATGTACATTTTAGATGTAGTTCAGTTGAAGTCTGGATTATGCCATCAGTTTTTAAAAAATCCTATGATCAGTGCTATCAGATTTTGAATTAATAGTGTTTAAATTAATAAAATTATAAGGCATTTTTATCCTGGTTAAATTTACCATAGCTTTGACATGATGCCTTTTTATTTGCTTAGTCAAGCTACATTCCAAGTGAGACTTTTAAGTATCACATAAAGACTTAACACACTCATTGAAACTATATTTAAAACTTTAGTCAAAAATGAAATTTATTGATAGATTGTTGGTGTAATATTTTACTTTTGGGAGTGGTAAATCTGTTGCAAATTCATTTGGAAGTATTCCCCTGCTTTTATCGAACATCTATTTATTATAGTTCACACTGCTGTAGATATTGTATAGGTAAGTCACTAGGTAATTATTAAACTGAAAATCTCATTGGTTTTTAAAAGTCCATCATTTTTTGTTTAACATAAATTAGTGATAAATGAATTTATGAGTAGATTTTAAAGTAAATATAAATCTGTTTCTACGTTTTACACCTTTTAGTTGAATTACTGATATAATAGTGTGATAAATTTTGAGAAGTTGTACTTGACAGTTATGTTAAAAGACATAGGTCAAAACCAAACTGAGTGTTATGGATGGAAGGGGGAAGTTTTGCTGCTGTTTTTACTTTAGGTCAGTTGAATTTCTTTCAGACACCTTAAATCTCTTTTTTCATGTTTATCATGATGATGACTTTATATGCCTTTAAAAATAAAATGTTATCTAGAGGTAATAATGATGATTAGTATTTTTATAAATACCTAAGCTTGTGTTTGTGGAATTTATTATAATTTATTATAGGCTATATTCTCTTTGCTCTTGTGACCATGCAGTAATTTTTACTTTATGATTTTTGGCTCCTATTAGAGACATAAAAAACTATAGCAAACGTATTTTAAAAGTTGCCATTTACAAAGTTCACAAATGTGGTAGAAAATTCTTGAAATCATTTTTATGCTTCAATTAATTTATGTTGTTATTTTTAGCATAATTTTAAGTCTAATTTTGAGACTTACTATTTCTAAAGTAGTAATTGACTTTTGTACTACTAGTAACAAAGCCTTATTTTGAAGGTTCAAATTGGAGAAAATTGTACAGATTGTATATTATATACATTTATATATATATATATATATATTGTATATATATCATTTTTGAGCAGAGTCCTGCTGTGTAGTTCAGGCCGGCATTGCATTCACTGTGTAGCCTAGAATGACTTCAGACTTGTAGTGATCCTCCCGCACCAGCTTTGCTTCACCCTCTTTTGAGTGCTGGGATTACAGGCATGCACTACCACACCCAGCTTACATTATATTTTTGACTTATTTCCATTGACTTGTTCAGATCAGGATTGCAGATGGAGAATTAGCCTTTAGTATGCATTGCTGATAATTGATCATTAAAATAATTAAGTTTTTGCAGTTTGACAGTTGAAGGCATTTCCTGTGAAATGATACTAGTATTTATTTAACCATGCAGATCCTCAATTTGTGGTCTGCCAGCTAAAGGTGAAGATATATTCCTCCAATTCAGGACCCACAAGACGGGAAGACAAGTTCATGTACTTTGAGTTTCCTCAGCCCTTGCCTGTATGTGGTGACATCAAAGTAGAGTTCTTCCACAAACAGAACAAGATGCTAAAAAAGGTTTGCACTTTGTTTTTATTGGGAAAGTATACAAAATGCCTTAAAGAATAACCTCAGATCATTTGTTTAAAGCCTTTGGTTAGGCAGAAGTCATTCTGTAACAAGAGATGAAAAGATGTATTTTATTTTATGAGTGACATTTAATGAACTAGGGTTAGTGTTCTGTTAGAGCAATAGACACTTCACTGTGGTATTAATGAGATAGTATAAAGAGAGATGAGCTTGTTAGCAAAAAAATTTGTAAAAGTATTGAAGATTGCATACATATCTCTAGTCAAGTATAATCTTTAATTAAGAAATTACGAGAGCATAAATTTAAAATTTTTTGGTATTGTTCTGTGGACCTATGTAATAACATAAGCTGATTTTCCACATTTTCTTTTATGTTTCTTGAGACTGGGTTATTTTATATTTATTTTCCAGAGGTTTACTAAGAAGTATTGGGGCTGGAGATGTAGCTCAGTGGAATAAGTGCCTGCCTAGCAAGCGCAGAGTCCTGAGTTCAATCCCCAGTACTGCCAAAAAAAAAAAAAAGACTCAAACTAAGAAGTATTTAGTTTTTTAGCTAGGAGAGAAATAGGTATGAAGAGGAAGTAATAAAGAGAGAAAAAATGTATTAAAATATGCAGGTTTAGACAGTAAAATTTACAATTTACTGAGCTATATTTAGAGAAGGCAAAAGCTCAGTTGTAAAACAGTCTTGGTGTAGAATTAAATGTGAACAATTTCTAAGGTGCAAAATTTTATGTAGTAGTAGAAGAAAAACTTTGTGTAGTGTTACTGTCTTGTAAAACATACTAGATAGTATATTGCTAATTTTTAGACATTGTCAGAAATAGGATTGCTATAGTTTTCTAGGTTTTTGTTTTGAAAGAAAATAATAGGGAGTTTCACTTGGTAAAAAAATTTTAAACACTCTTTGATTTACCAGAAGAAATGTAATTGCCTTTAGAATCTAAGTAGCTAAAAAAAAAAAAAATCACAAAATGTTTTTTTGTTTGGTTGGTTGCTTTTTAAGGGGGTATGAGAATTGAATTCAGGACCTTGCACTTGTCAGGCAGGCACTGCACCCATGAGCTATATATCCCTGGCCCTCACAAAATGTTAAATTGATGTTTTTTATTAGAAATACATTTCCTATCTCATCTGTATAAATAAAAGTTACATGCATTTCCAAAGTAGCTTTCAATTTATTTTTATTATACTTTTATTTTGTATTGGGGATTAAACCCTGGGCCTTGAACTGATCTATGCCCCCAGCCATTTTAAAAATTTTACCTTGAGATAGAGTCTCAGTAAATTGTTCAGGCTGGCCTCATACTTGTGGTCCTCCTGCCTGTCTCTCAAAGTATCTGGGATTACAGGCATACATGGGGCTAAAAATACTACTTTTTGATAATACAAAGAGTGTTAGCACATGTTTAAGATTAAGATAATTAGTAAGCTTTGGGTATTCCCCTCTGCTTGTTGATCATTGTAAGACTTTGCTACACAAAATATTTACTTTTAAAACTAGAGGACAGCTTCACATTGCTTGTACCTTTAGGGAGTGCCAATTCTCACTTCTGTTCTATACTTCACATTAATACTTTATAAAACTGAAGGTTAAATATTTATAACATTTTAGTATAATCAGTACACATGAAGAATCCACATTTTTAAAAGTTTAAATATTAAAAAGACTTGTCTTGCTAGGTACTATTAAAAGACAGTGAAATTTAAGACATAAGATCCTTATGGGTCTCATCATCTTAAGAAAAAAAGCAAAACTTGACACATTAGAATAAAAGGCTTAGACGGCAGTGTGAGGCAGCAGGTAACGTCATGAGGCCGTATGTCACTACTGTCAGGTGTTCATACAGACTTAATTTCTGTGTTGAGAAAGGGTTAAAGTGATGTAGTTTTTCTGTTGTAGTTTTTAAGGCTTCATATTATTAGAAGGTTTTGTTTTGTTTTGTTTTTGGTTTGTGGAGAAGAGTCTTGCCATATAGTCCAGGCTGGCCTTGAACTCAATATGTAGCCCAAGGTGGTCTTGAACTCATGATGATCCTTCTGCCTTAACCTCCCAAGTGCTAGGACTTCCAGGCATGCTCCACCTCATCCAACATGTTAATTTTTTAAAAAATAAGACATTTGTAACAAAAAAATGAGACCTCTCGCATCGTATCCTGAATGTTTCCAGTCGTGCATTGGTCATTTCAGGAAGCAGAGCTACTTGCATTTGTTCTGTCACTGCACACATGAGAATTAACGTTCTGGCTTCACTGGGGAGGTGGTGCTCACCTTCCAAGAACCTTTATTAAAGTAAAAGTTTCTCAGTTTTGTTATCCTACACATACAAAGAAACTCAACATTTTTAAAAGCTAGTATTAGACCAGAAAAGAAGTGTATTTTACTTACGATCTCCTAATAGAATTAAGTTACATCAAATCTGACAAGATTGTGTTTTTGGTCTAAAATTTGAGTAAAAGAGAAATGATGAATGAAAATGTAGCAGATAATCCACAGATTGTATTAACCCTTATTTACAACATGAAATAGTTTATTTTATTGACTTCCTCAGGTAGAAGTTTTATGTAGATGACATTTTTTTCTAAAGATAAAAATTAGTCATTTCTTTTCTTTTTTAGGACAAAATGTTTCACTTTTGGGTAAATACGTTCTTCATACCAGGACCAGAGGAAACCTCAGAGAAAGTAGAAAATGGAAGTCTATGTGATCAAGAAATTGATAGTATTTGCAGTATAGAGCGTGCAGATAATGATAAAGAATATCTAGTACTTACTTTAACAAAAAATGATCTCGACAAAGCAAATAAAGATAAGGCAAACCGATATTTTTCTCCAAATTTTAAGGTCAGTTAAAAACATTCTGGAGGGTTGGTCAAGTGTGTGTGTGTGTGTGTGTGTGTGTGTGTGTACTTCATTGTAGGTGTGTAGTTGAAGACCTTGTTTATTTTTAAACTAAATTATGTGTTATAAAGGTGCAATGTTTATGTAGCAGTAACCTGAATGTTTCTAATAAATACCCAGGTGCACACAGAGCCAAAAACCTCACATGTTTTCTTAGCCTGTTTTTTGTTGTTTGGTGAAATCTGGCTTAAAAGCGTGGGGCAGGAGTTAAGTGAGTGGAAGTTGGAATGGGGCAAGGAAGACATAGGTAAAAGCTAGGTTGTTTGGAAATTACTTGCAGGAATGTTTTCACCACTCTTACCCTTGTCTCCCGTACTTATTCGCAGCTCCTCAGTGTGATCTTAAAAATAGATCTGATTGTGTCGCTCATGTTAACATTTTTAAAAGACCTTCTAAGTGAGGACCTGCACGGTCTAGGCCTTCTCCCTGCCTCAGTTCTAGCTGCACCCTCTCCTTGTTCCCTGGTGTTCAGCCACGGCGGTCTTGCTTCGTTTCTACAAAGTACTGCTCTTCTGGCTATGGTTTTCCAGTTTTTATGCTTCTTTGTAACTCTCCACTCCACCTTTCCTCTGCCCCCTCCCATGGTTGTCCTCATTTCTAGCCTTAGTTATCTTCAAGCTCTTCTACTCTGATTTTTCTGTCCCTGTTAGCCTTTTTCAAGAAGCCCATTCTGTTTTCTCATGTCTTGGAGTTACTTGGTTTCAGTTTTGTGTCTGTATAATATGTATTTCCGTTTATGGACAAGAACGCTTTTGGGGGTGGCAGTGATAAGGTCTTGCTGTATAATTCAGGCTGGCCTTGAACTCGGCAATCCTCCTGCTTCAGCCTCTCAAAGTGCTGGGATTACCAGTGTGTGCTGGGTTTTAGACAAGAAATTTTTTTTCTTTTTGAGACAAGGTCTGGCTATGTGGCCCAGGCTGGCCTCGATGTAGCAGTGACCTTCTGCCTCGGCCTCCCAAGTACGGGGAGTACAGGCGTGTGCCACTGGGCCCAGCTAGACAAGAATTCTTGAGGTAAAAAAAAAATCTGATTTATAAACTTTGGTAACCTACCCATAGCTAATAAGCATAAGAATATTGCTAGTACTTAAAATAGAGGAGAGCTTATAGATTTTATAAATAAAACATTGGTCTAATTTTAGATGCCTTTGGACTTTAAATTTCTTCTGTTTAAGTTTCCCTTAGAATGCACAGATTTTCATTTCCTTTATGTTCTCTAAATATTTTTCTTTACCATTAGCTTTTAAAATATTTCTTTGTAGTTTTGTTTTTATATTGCAGGAAGTTTGATATTTATGATTACAAATGTAAATTATGTTATCAGTAAACTAATGTAATTTCATATCATACTAAATGCTGTGCAAAATAAGAGATGAGGTGGAAAGTAATCTTGTTTTTCAGCCTCATCAAATGGATGACTTTCATTCAGGAACCTAACTGAGATGAGTGAGCTGTAGATCGAAAAAGAGAGAAGAGTCTATGGAGAATCTCTGAGATGGAAATGACCTTGGTGTATTTGAGTGGCATAAATCATTTTGACTACAAGAGAGGGGACCAGAAAACAAGTCCTTGTGTTGGAGATACTAATGCCACACAAGAAGGGTGCAATCTAAATTTGAGAGTCTCCTCTGCAGTGGTGTAGTTTAGGTGAGAGCTGGTGGTTACTTGGATGACAGTAATGGCAGGGAAGTGCAACTGGAGCTATCAGTTTAGATATATATTGTGTTTTGAGGGTATTACTTAAAAGATAAAGTGAATGTTGGTTGTATGAGAAGAAACACTGATAATGAATAAATAACTCTTGAATAATAGAGGGGAGGGCCTGTAGATAGAATAAGCAAAGGATTTGAAGTCAGATCTGATTTAAGTCTCACATCTACTGTCTGCCAGGTATGTGTCCTTTAACAAGTTCACTAACTTTTTGGGGCCTTTGTTTCTGTAATATATTAGAGGTATTTTGACAAATGTTTTGACTGTACATGCCATTAGCCTGCTGTTCAGATCAGTGTATGTTATGTGTTAACTTCTGTCTTCTTTCTCCTTTTAGGTGAAGCTTTTAGGGTTGTTTCTATAGTAATACTAGTACTTGTCTGAAACACAAGTTTCAGACAGATAGTGAAAAATATTCTTTTGGAACTCAGCCATTTGTGAATTGGATTTTGTGATGGAAAAACTATTATGTAACCTCTTGATGATCTTTAATCTGCATTTCCTTTATTGCATTAGGTGCTTATAGCTTATGTTTCTTAAAAAATAGTATGGTAATATTTCATTTTATCTTTTCAGTACACAGCAAGAATGAAACTGTAGGAAATCTTGAGAATAGAGTCATTTGAGAGTCACTTACCCTTTAAGGATCATGCTTGTTATAGTACTTGAGAAAGAATCTTAAAATTGTTATCTTTACTTAAGTAATTTAAGATTAGCCATAATAGTGGATTTTCATTTTAAATTTTCTTTCTCTAGGTGAAGCTGTACTTCACAAAAACAGTAGAGGAGCCATCAAATCCAGAGGCTAGCAGTTCAACTTCCGTAACGCCAGATGTTAGTGACAATGAACCTGATCATTATAGATATTCTGACACCACTGACTCTGACCCAGAGAACGAGCCTTTTGATGAAGATCAGCACACACAAATTACAAAAGTCTGATTTTTTTTTATCAAGAGGAATTAAAAACCATGAAAACAAACTTGAATAAACTGAAATGGACCTTTTTTTTTTTAATGGCAATAGGACATTGTGTCAGATTACCAGTTATAGGAACAATTCTCTTTTCCTGACCAATCTTGTTTTACCCTATACATCCACAGGGTTTTGACACTTGTTGTCCAGTTGAAAAAAGGTTGTGTAGCTGTGTTATGTATATACCTTTTTGTGTCAAAAGGACATTTAAAATTTAATTAGGATAAATAAAAATGGCACTTTCCCATTTTATTCCAGTTTTCTAAAGAGTGGAGACAGACTGATGTGTATACTTGGGAATTTTTCCAATTTGTGTTCTGTCACCAATTGCAGTGGCTAAAGAGCTTTGCGAATTACAGGTTCACATCCTACCCCTTTGCACTTGTGGCAACAGATAAGTTTGCAGTTGGCTAAGAGAAGTTTCTAAAGGGTTTTTGCTACATCCTAAAGCACGTATTTGGGTTAGGGGAATGGAGGGAGTGCTCAGAAAGGAATATATTTCATGCTGGACTCTGGACCATATACCATCTCCAGCTATTTACATGCACCTTTCTTTAGCATGCTACAGTTACTAATCTGGACATTTGAGGAATTGGCCGCTGTCACTGCTTGTTGTTTGTGCATTTTTTTAAAAAGCATATTGGTGCTAGAAAAGGCAGCTAGAGGGAGTGAATCTGTATTGGGGTACAGGAATGAACCTTCTGCAACATCTTAAGAATCCACAAATGAAGGGAAATAAAAATGATGAGGTCATAGATAAGAAACACAGCAACAATGACTTAACCATATAAATGTGGAGGCTATCAACAAAGAACGGGCTTGAAAAGTTATAAAAATTGACAATGATTTCTCAAATATGTTTTCTCAGTTGTAATGACTGCTCCATCTCCTGTGTAATCAAGACCAGTGCTAAAAGTCAGATGCTATTGGTACCTACATCAGTCAGCAGTTTATTAGGTTTCAATCATATACCTGCTGTGGATGCTTCATGTGCTGCGCGCAAGCTTCTTTTTACTCACTAAATATAAAATATTTTGTAATGCTGCACAGGAAATTTTGAGATTCTACAGTAAGCGGTTTTTTTTTCCTTTAAAGATTTATGATGCACTTATTCAATCCAGTAGCTGTCAGCCGTTCCACCCTTTTGACCTTACACATTCTATTACAATGAGTTTTGCAGTTTTGCACATTTTTTAAATGTCATTAACTGTTAGGGAATTTTACTTGAATACTGAATACATGTAATGTGTATATTAAAAAAATTTGTGTTAAAAAGGAAATTAGAGTTTCAGTAAATTTTCAACACTGCACAAATAAGGCATTTAATTTTTGAGTAGAAATTGTCCTACATATGCTTTACCAATTTGTTATTGAAAGAATAGATTTTTTTTTTCAATGTGCAGTGTTCATTCATTTCTTCAATAGTGCTAGAGTTGGGAACTGAGGCTTCGATTCATGTCTTAAATATCATCATATATTTGATATGCCCAGACTGCATACGATTTTAAGCAGAGTATAACTACTATTGTAAAGCTAATGTGAAGATACTACTAAAAAGATTTTTGCCCCAGAAATGCGATATCTTTAAAATTATACCTTGACCTTGACATTTGAATACCCAGCCATTATATTTCCTATTGGTATAAAATCCCATTTTCAATAACTTATTGGTGCTGAAATTGTTCACTAGCTGTGGTCTGACCTAGTTAATTCACAAACACAGATTGCATAGGACTTATTAGAGCAGCATTTATAGAGTTTGATGGTAAATAGATTAGGCAGAACTTCATCTAAAATATTCTTAGCAAATAATTGTTGACATGTTTTCCATACCTCATCAGTTTCATTCAACAAGTAAAGTTTTTAAATTTTTATCAAAGCTGTTAGGATTTACACATTTGTATTTAAACATTGATAATACAGAGTATTCATTGATTGCTCATTAAGTTAAATTGGTAAAGTCAGAGACTATTCCACAGATTCCCCCCACTGAAATTAACATGCCATTTGGTCTTTCATAAAAGCTGAAAATTGACTAAAATGAAAATCAACTATTTGCATTTTGGAGATAGTTATTAATATTGTTTTTTGTTATAGTTTTGGGCACAGCATATTAAAACATAATTTGCATTGTTTCAATATGTAACATGAAGGGCCAGGTTATAAATAATTATATTATAATGGGCTTTTGCACTGTTATTATTTTTCCTTTGGAATGTGAAGGTCTGAATGAGGGTTTTGATTTTGAATGTTTCAGTGTTTTTGAGAAGCCTTGCTTACATTCTATGGTGTAGTCATTGGAAATGGAAAAATGGCATTATATATATTATATATATATATATATAAATATATATTATACATACTCTCCTTTATTTCAGTTACCATCCCCATAGAATTTGACAAGAATTGCTATGACTGAAAGGTTTTCAAGTCCTAATTAAAACTTTTATTTATGACAGTATTCATAATTAGCGTGAAATGCATTCTATAGTAATTTCTCCCAAGTTTTTGGAATGTTCTTTTAGACTTTTTGTATGTGCAGCAGCTTACATGTCTGAAGTTACTTGAAGGCACCACTTCTAAGAAAGCTTACAATTGGGCCCTGTACCATCGCAAATCCTCTGTAACTCCTCTTGGATATTTTTGCCATAATCATAAAAGGATAGTTGAATAGCATCACCATTCTTTGCTGTGGCACAGGTTATAAACTTAAGTGAGTTTACCGGCAGCATCAAATGTTTCAGCTTTAAAAAATAAAAGTAGGGTACAAGTTACATGTTTAGTTCTAGAAAATTTGTGCAATATGTTCATAACGATGGCTGTGGTTGCCACAAAGTGCCTCGTTTACCTTTAAATACTGTTAATGTGTCATGCATGCAGATGGAAGGGGTGGAACTGTGCACTCAAGTGGGGCTTTAACTGTAGTATTTGGCAGAGTTGCCTTCTATCTGCCAGTTCAAAAGTTCAATCTTTTCATATAGACTATATATACTAAACATTTTCAGTCTGTTAAACAGCCTTACTCAGATTCAGCCTCTTCAGATATTCTTGTGCAGCAGTGGCTCTGTGTGTAAATGCTATGCACTGAGGATACACACACACATACACACACACACAAAAAAATGATGTATACAGGATAATGCCTCATACCAATCAGATGTCCATTTGTTACTGTGTTTGTTAACAACCCTTTATCTCTTAGTGTTATAAACTCCACTTAAAACTGATTAAAGTCTCATTCTTGTCATTGTGTGGGTGTTTTATTAAATGAGAGTATTTATAATTTAAATTTGCATAAATCCATTGAAATTTTAAGTAATGGGTAGCCAAATAGGATTATGTTTTCTCTAAGGTTCCTGCCCGCCCTCCTGTTGTCTGTCAGAGTCAGTGGACTTTTTATAAAAGCATGGCTTTTGCCTAGGAGTAGCATATCTGTCATGTTCAAGAGAAATACTTTTCAAGGCTTAGTTACCACTTTATAAATTGTCCAGGCACATGAAGTAATAATTTTAATCCTGACAAGGTTCCAGAGAACTGTTTATATTGTATTATCGAGCCAAATGTCTGAAGACAACTTCCCCAATGGATTTGATACTTAAGATGTCAATTTTGTGGCTTTTCCTCTATAATTATTGACTCTGACATCAACCTGGGAAACTTCATCTATTCCTTGTGACTTGTGCCATATAAAAAGTGAAATTTCAGAATAGTCTAAAAGACATTGTGTACTTTTAATTTTATTTCAGATATACTAGGAAACGTAAAGACTGAGGCATATCCTTTCAACAACATAGTAAGGTAGTAAGTGAAAGTATAGCTTGTACAAATGTTTTGATAGTAAAGTAGACTGTTAATGTAACAGTAGATTTAATGTTTCAAGTTTACATGTTTTCCATGTGACTTAAATGTGAATAATGTGTAAGATAAAGTGTGAAGTGTGTGTATATTCACAATAAGTGTATATGAAAACTATCCTGGAGTCTGATAGTGTTTTAACTTATAAGAATATATTTTGGTGATGTTTGCAAAATAGGAATTTATTGGCATTTTGATTGTATCATGCCCACACTATATTGTAACTTGAGCTGGCGTGATTCAGTGAATGCCATCACCATTTCCATTGAGAACTTAAAAATCACCAGTGCTTAATTGCAGGCTTCTAAAGGCTTACAAAAAAATCAAGACCCTTAAATTTAATTTACCGCCAACTTTAAACTCTGGGTTCTTTTATTTTTGCCAGATAATTGGCAGTATACCTTAATTGAGTCTTAAATGGCTTACATGTAACTTTGAATTAGCAGTGCTATTGCTAGTGCAGAGAAATTTTTGTGAGTGGAAACAATATTCAGTTAAAACTTGCAGGGACAGGATGTAGAAAGTAGCAAACAGGGTAATGGAGAAAACTTTTAAAGATGAGATATTAGAAACTAATTTTCCTATAAAATTATATGGCTATAGGAATCCTAGTGGCAAAGTTGCTTATCAGTTTGTAGTGTTTAGAGAAAATCATGACCATGGTTTTTATGACCATGATCTTATTTCTCCATCTTTGAAGAAATCGTCCTTATAAAAATACCAGAATATGGGTAGCCACTCGGACAAATTAATGTTGGTTGGTAGCTTTAAACATTTATAATGTGAAGACAAGAAAAGACAAAACAATTTCACTGGTGATAGTACTCTGGTTTTTAAGTTGTCTATTTTTAGAATAATTTCCTCACATCAATAAAATAATCACTTACAATCCCAACACTTGGAGATATAGCCATTATTAATACTTTAGTGACTATACAATCTTGGTTTTTGTGTATATTCATGTATATATTTAAGAAAATGAAACTTATACTATGCATATTCTTAGTTTTGCTTCATATTTTCATCATGGAAAATTTTCCATTGCTTCTCAAAATGGGAAGTTATTTGAACACTTTCTAATGTTACAAATGCAGATCATACAGTTACTGAGAGTCCAGTTGAGTGGGTTAATCATAAATACTGTTGGCATTATGATGGTATATGTCTAAGTAAATCAGTTACATTTATTTAGCATAGAGAAGCTTAAAATTTTGGGTATTGAACCATTTTTAAGTAGAATGTATAAAACACTATATTAATAGTTCATCGCTTCTGTTTCCCTTTTAGATTGGAAAAGAAAGATGGACTTTTCAGTTTGTATAGTGGTAAGAAGGTGCTCAGTTTAGAGCCAATTATTTTAACACCCATTCCTCCTTCCCCAAAAAGCAAAACTACTGTGGCTTTGTACTCATCTTTAAGTCTGCATGCCCATGTGATTTGCATCACAGCAGAAATAATATTTCATGAATGGTTTGCCCTTAGCTCTGAAACCAGGTGCATTATGATGAGCTTAGAATGTACAACTTTTTGATAGTTTGAGGATTTTGGTGAAGACACTTAGCTGAGGGTAGTATGTATAACTTATAAACCAATGTATTGATATTTTTAAAACATTTTTACATATAAGTGAAGTTAACTGCCATCTTTGAGCATTACCACATTTTAAAATAAAGCTACATATTTTTAAATGAAGTGTTTAACAAGGATTTATATTTTTCATTTTTAAAAATTAAAAATAATTTATATCTTCTCTGTTGCATGTGGATCCTCATCTGTCCTTATAATGGTTAGAGATTTTGTTTGTGTAGAAGGAACAAAGCTTGTAGTCATGGCTTTAGTGTTTCAGTTTGCCAAATCTGTTTACTGCAGTGAAATTCTTAATGTTTAGGAATGGTGTTCAGTAGTAGCACATCACTTGTTGGCTATTATTTATGTGCGCCTCTAGGATTTTTTGCCTATTACAGTTGTCTGGATGATACCCCACCTTTACAAATGCCCTTTCAGTATCTAACTTGTTTCCATTAAATTGCCCTTATGCCCTAGTCAACAGTTTGTATGTGTGCATGTGTGCATTTGTGTGTATGTTTGTGGAGTGTCTGAGTGAATTAGATTTTCAAGAGTGCTACACTAACTTTAGAGATTGAATAATTTGATTCAGGCAAACATTTCTCACTGGAATTTTGCAGTTCATTGTAATGAAAATGTTAACCCTGGACAACCTTTGGCATACATTAGTGAACTTGGATATTAATGAATTTGTTAGTAGCATCTTGATATGTACATTAATGAGTTATTTTCAAAGTTGTGCATTAAACCAAAGTTGGCGTTTTGGAAATGTTTATATCAAGTTCCATTTGGCTACTGATGGACATAAGAATAGAAATGCCTTCCTATGGAGAGTATTTTTCCTTTAAAAAATTAAAAAGGTTATTATTTTGACTGTTTGTTTTTAGCTTTTTATTCATCCAAGTATTTATCAGCCTTGTTCCATGTTCAGAATACATTAGTGAGCAAAACAGACACAGCGTATTCTTACGCATGAGCTTATACTCCAGTAGAGGAAATAAACTTTACTGAAATAACTGTAAGCTGTGAGACATGCTGTGAAATAAGAGATGCATATGATACAGTGACAGTCACCAGACATGCCTTTTGCTTCCCGAAGTTTCCACCTTCATGGGCTTGGATGGGGTTCATGCAACTATTTCATTCAAAGATTAGTGAAAACGCTATGACAATTCCAAGTAAAGGCAGTGAAAAAAGCACCCCGTGCTCCCCAGCTTTTCTCTCCTAGTGCAGTGACCACGGATTTGGTAGGTCCTTGGTGGTGCAGCCCTGTCACCCTGCATGTGAGCTGCTGTACAGAGTGTAGTACTATACAGAGTAGAGTTCTTCCTTTCCCCACACGGAACTGGTAAAACAGCTCAAGAAAGCAGCAAAACTGTTTACACAGAGATTTTGGGATTCTGCATAGATGGTAACTAATAGAGTACTTTGGAAAAATTTTGGGAGAGGTCTCCTGAGCAAACAAGAGTTAAAGTAAAATGACATCTTTAAATAGTCGGATGCAATAAACTGCAAGACATCAGAAACTTATGGAGCAATAGCTAGGTTTGTGTCAGGCATTGTTGTAGGTGTTATATGTTAGCGAACAGCAAATCTCATATGGTGGAGCTTACATTATAGCAAGAGAATAAATAGATGCTAAACAGCAAGCATACCATAGATAATGCAGTGGGGGAAGGTGAACTGTCAGCTAAGGGAAATGACTTCAAGGTAGATGCATTACTGGATAGGGTAATACTGAGAAGGCCCCACAGGAGGGTAAGCTCTGAATAGACTCCTCAACAGTGGTAGAATTTTATTTCATGCTGAACCAGTAATCTGTACTCAGAATACAGTATAAAATTTTATTCTCGAATTTTATTTAAGCTATTCAACTCTGCATTAAAGTTTCAAAGGTTATTGGTATATTTAGGGAGTTTTTTTTAAAATGCCACCCTAAATAGCCACGGTGTTATAAATCATTTTGTTCTCTAAATTAGTTTGGCAAGGGCTGGGGATATAGCTCAGTGGAATAAGCGCTTGCCTGGCAAGCGCAGGGTCCTGAGTTCGATCCCCAGTACCGCAAAAAATAAAATAAAATAAAAAAATAAATTAGTTTGGCAAAAGCTATAAAATCAGTTCCCCTAGATTCATTTTTGGATTTTTTCTTACATTGTGTATGTATTTTGAAAATACTAATATTGCTGTTCAGAAAACATTAAAATCTTGTTACAGCCTTCAGCATTTCTAAAAGCTGAGAGGAAATACCTTAATTTACTGATGGGAAACCTTAAAATTTTAAGTTACCCAGGAAACAAATGAAAAATTTATAACCTAGTGCTATCCATTTTAATTCTTAATCATAATTTTAAAAGAATCTGGAAGAGTACCAGTATCTAAATAGCAAAAGAGAGATTCTCCCCCTGCCCTCCACATTTCCACAAAAAAAGAACTAGTTCATTTCAGTGTAAGCATCCAGGAAGCTTAACTTTGGCACCCAGGGGAAATGGCGTGATTAAACTGACACAGTGGAAATTCATGACTGTTCATTCAGCAGGGCATTATCTTTTGCCAGTGATCCCTTTTTCCTAAGGGCAGGTGTTATAGCTAGGAATGGAATCCTGAAAGAAAATACTACTCTTTAGTTAATTTAAAAATAAATTTGAGGAAATTTTAAACACTTTTTGGCAATTATTTTTTGCATTTCACTTTGCTTTAGAAAGGACTTAAGGTATCTGAATGTGAAAAAAATTACCCTAAAGTTTAGGAGAAAATATGTATATTTCCTCTGTTTTAGCCTAAGGATTACAATTGACATATAATGTCTCTGGAATTTGGATCATTGGACTTTGAAAGTACATTCTGATAGTATTATGAGTCACCCTTTTAGACATTTATAGAGTTGTGTTATGCACATGTACTGATTCTTCACAATGAATGTAACCACTGTATACTGCAAACAAAAATTAAAAAATTTATAAATAAGCCCACAAGCCTAGTTTTCAAGGAAATAGTGCTTTTACTGTAGTACTTTTCTTAAAAAACCTGACTGAAAATAACTCAGTAGGTTATGTGTTTCTATTTAATATTAAAGTTCACTGTGAGCCGAACTACTGTAGAATTTAGCAAAATTATAAAAATACTAAGTATGCCAGTATTCTGTAATAAAATTTAGTTAAATCTTATAATTAACAGACATTAGAACACCTGGTGATGTGGAAAAATTATTAGTGAATTAGTCATGGTTATACTTCTCTTTTCCATTATAGTTGTGTTTTTGAAAAGATCTCAGTTTCCCTATTCCTGTTACCAACAGCAGTGGTAGACCAACAGCAGTGGTAGGAACCTGTGGCACGTGTGTCTTTGTTATCACTGAATACTTTGAAAGGTTTGCCATCATTGACTTATAGGAAAGAGAAATGTATTTAAGTTTCACAAATGCACAAGAAAATTGTTGTAAGTTTTAGTTTTATATACTATTTTCATGAAAATATTATTGGCAGGGAAGTCCAGCAATTTTTACATGGTTGTTTCAAACAGTGGAACCACAGTACTTCTTTAAGTGACTAGTTAATACTTTATTATCTGTAGCCACTGTATCATATGAATACAAGGCTTCCTAGGATTGGTAGTATTGTATATTAGTGAATGTTTAAAATAACTTAAAGGCTTTGGTAAAAGAGTAGGCATTAGGTAACATTTTCCCATGCTGAGTCAGCAGACACCATTTAATGTATTTAGCTGCCTTTACTGAAGCTGTTGTTTCTATAAAAATGCAAGAAAGTAATCAAAATACCACAATGAACATGATTTACTCAGATAAAATATTAGCTAGGGGACATCTGAGAGCCTCAAGCCACTTGAATTTTTCTCCAGAAAGCTAAACATAGTTCTACTTTAGAAAACTCATGAAGATTTATTTAAAATTGATAAGAATTCTGTGGTAAGTCAGCTTACACCTACAGATCAGAACTGAGCAGATAAAGCAAACTGCAGTAAGGAAAGCAGGAAGAAAAGAGATGAGGAGAGCTCAGGTTAGCTCTTACCTGTGGAGGGTTGCTAGGGTGATAATAAAATGGTAACTATCCTATCATGATTTTGAGCCTGCAGTAGGCACCAAACAGCTGCTTGGTCTTTCCCTTCAGGGTCATTTTATCAGACACACAAAAACTAAAAGTCAAAATAGCTAAATTACCCAGGTCTCACAACTAGAAGTAGGAAACTAAATGTGAACGCAGTGCAGTATGTTAGTCCTACTGTACTATATGAAATCTCTGTTACAACAAATTCATGGAGCAAACAAAAAATCCGGAAGCACACAGGTCGTGAAGTTAGGCCATTGTTCTTTATCACTGACAGAAGAACAAACTAATACAAGGTTTAAATCACACAAGCATCAAGAAAAAAATTTTAGCAGTTGTTTATGCTACAAAAGAAAGTGACTATGGATTTTGCCAGGTCCTTGACAAGATGGTAAAATATTGGCACACGTTTTTATATCAAAACAGGGTGAGGGCTCATGGATTTGTTAGTATTGTGTGAAATCCATTATGCAAACTTGTACTTTATTTTGCTTAACTGGAATCTCCAGGTTGTTTAAAGTGATTGGATCTCATGCCAATCGAAAAGTCTGTTATAGGCATACTGTGTCAAATTGGAATTGTAATGTAGAAGTTAGAAAAGCTTATATATTTTCTACAGCAGGAGGAGCAAGTGCAATGGTTTGATGTGGAAGAGAATACCCATTTAGGAAACTAGGCAAAGACTACAGCAGAGGTGACAGTGGTGGGACACACATATTAGAAAGTAGGCAGAAGTGTTACGGTTTTGGCCACGGCAGCATAAAACTACTAAAACCTGTCTCTACCCCTGGTGACAGCTGACATGTCTATGCCATCTAAAAAAGGGAAGAAAAACAGGTAGATTATAAAGAAGAGTCAGAACCGAGAGAAGAAATCTATATGGTGATATTTTCCATTTTTCTTTAAAACAGTCCTCAATTGAGCTGCACAGCAGTGTCATGAGCAGCCAAACCTGAAAGGAATCCAGCTTCCTGGTCAGAGGAGCCAGGAAAGGGTCTCTTGTACAAGGAGCAGGGAACTTTGGAGATGGGGGTAGGGATTGGAGGGGTCCTAAAAGAAGTTGGGAGGGGGATCCTATAACTCTTACATCTAAACTTCGATAAACTCTAGGCTCATTTCTGAGCTGGCATGCACAGGACAGACCTAATGGGCATAGCAGAGGCTTCAGAAATGAAATGGAGATTGGAACCAGCACAGGAGGTGAGCCAGAACTTGCAACCTAATCCTAATAGTTGAATGTCTAAATCAACCATTTTCCCAAGAAATTCTAACAGGACCCAGGGTCTATATAATACATTATACAATATTACTTGACTAGGAAGAGACAGGCAAGTGTGACAGACTCCCAAGATAAAGGCCTCTGAAGAGATGCTGTTGTAGTTAGGGTATACAAAATAATACATTTAATGCAGGATACATAACTTATAGGGTTATTTTATAATACTCACCCAAAGAGTCATATGCAAAAGAGTGCAAAAGATCTGTCGCACACTAGAGGCCCAAAGAATCCAGCTGAGGACCTTGACCCCACAGCAATGTCCTGCACAAGTCCAGCTAGAGACCTAGAGCCCATGGTAATGTCTCATGCAAGTCTGTATGAAGGATCTGCACTGGGAAGGCTCAAAGGTCAGTGGTGGAAGCTAGAAAGTCTGTACCAGTGGGGTGAAGGATCTGCCACCATGCTGAGGGATCTACATGGAGCCAGGTAGCGATGCTCAAGGACCAGAGCTCCCCTGAAAGGAACCCCAGCCATCCTCAGTGACAGTGAGGTCCTGAGCTCCTTTGAGTTCATATCAGGAAGGCCAGTGTGACAAGCTTCTCTAAGAGAATCAACAGCGCGCCATCTTCCCTTCCAGTTCTTTCATGCTGCTGGCAACAATCCTCAGGTGAGCCTTCCACACCCAGGACCATGCTGATTCAATTCAGCTGGGTGTTACAAAGTTGAACATTAATCTACCCCAGATGCCAGATGTAGGATAGCCCAGATACCAGAATTATCAGCTGTAAAAATAGCTATTGTACACTCCATGTGATAAAAAACACACTCTTAAATGGGAAGATAGATGTTCTCAACAGAGAAAGAAAATTATATGGCAAACCACATAAAAATTTGTAACTAAAAGTTACAAATATGAAGCTGGGCATGGTGGTGCACACTTACAATGTCAGCACTTGAAAGGCTGAGGCAATAGGGTTACTGTGACTTAAGGCCAGCCTGGGCTACAAAGTGAATTCAAGGCCAACCTCGACTGCATAGTGGGATTGAACCCCCTGAAACGTGTGCCGCATTTTTTGGTCTGAGATACTGCAACTGTCTCAGACCAAAAAATAAATAAAAAAAAAGCTTTCAAATTTTTTATTTTAAATATAAAATAAAAAGAACATACCACATGGACAATAGAAGAGTAGAAATGACAAAGAAGAGTCAGTAGACTGAAGATAACTTAGTGAATATCCAGTTTTAATGATGGCTTTAGAGTCTTAAAGGTGGATGAACCTTCTAAATCCATAATGTATCTGACTGTAATTAGCTACAGGGAGTTTTAATAAGATACTAAACCGAGTGCTTTTATGTGGCTCCCACAGACACATACAAGAAGTTCCTGCTGTTTGCCAATTACACTGAGGAAGGAATTAACATTATCACAGGTCCAAACATGATGACTAAGATAATTTCCTGTTAACTGTTATATAGGCTGAAAATGTTAAAACATGTTTCACATGCCCTGTGGTTTACACTGTCCAAGGTGATAAATGCATTGACAAGGAAGTTTTCTGAGTGAGTCCATGAAGTTGTATACCTGCAGTAAAAGCAATTTGGAAACAGCAGACTCATTGGTAATTGTCAAGTGCCCCCTCAGAGTTAGGGCCTTGGAGTTTCTTGCTCGCTCATGTTAACTCTTTGATACAGCCTGGGCAGTAAGACTCCCCCCCCCCCCAATATGATGTTTTTCACAGTAATGTCATACATACTTTTAAATAGAAAAAGATTATAGTAGAAAAACCCATAGTGTTTAACACTACTTGTTACTGAGAAATCTGTCGAGAAAAAACAGTTTGGAGAAGAGCCAAACTGCCATTATGTTGGGAGCAATAGCTTCCTAATGAAGGAGAATTTCATGGCTTTAGAATACTTTCCACTGTTATATTAGAACTATATTACTATAACAAGCAAAATAAATTCTTAAAATGGTGATGATAATTTTTGTTTTAAGACATTAACAACTGTTGTACTTAATTCTGAAGTACATTTCTACCCATTCTATACATAAGATGTTCAAAACCTTGTGAACATAAGAAATCTAGTAAGTGGTAGAGCCAGAATCTAGATCCAGGTTTATAGTTTAAATGTTGAGTAACCCCAAAGGTCTGCGTATTGAAGACTTGGTCCCTACCCGATTTGTGCTGTTGGGAGGTGGTAGACTTTTAACAGGTGGGATCTAGGAAGGAAGTTAGGTCACTAGGAGGTGTCTGCTTGACGTCTGCTTGACGATGATATTGCAGACAACCTCGACCCCTTTCTGGCCTGCATGAGGTGAAAAAGCCTCTGCCACATGTTTTTGCCCTTATGTACTAACTATGCTGTCACAGGGTCAAATGACCATATACTGACATCTCCAAAACTGTAAGACAAAAATAAACCTTTCCTCCTTTTAAATGGATTATCCTTGGTATTTTGACATACCAAGTCAATTTACTTGCCATTCTTATGTTACATTTCTTACTTCTTATAAAAATTGTTTATTTTTCTGGAAGCCTAAGGATTGACCCCCAGGATGTGCTAAAGTGCATGCCAACTCTTTTTACTTATTTTTAAATTTTGAGACAAAGTTTTGCTAAGTTATTCAGACTGGCCTCACACTTGTGATCCTCTTGCCTTATCTTCTGGAGTAACTGGTATTATAGGTGTGTGCCACCACACCCTTTAAAATCTTTCATTTTCTTTAAAGTGCATAGACTTCAAACTGGAATGGTTAAGATAGTCACAGAAGCAGTGGTTCTCAAGCATTTAGGTCTCAGGACTCCTTTATACTCCTAAAATTTGTTGAAGAACCTAAAGAGCTTTTGTTTTGCATTTGAAATTAGAACAAACATTATTTGTTATGTGATAAAATAATATACACCTATTACATGCTAACATAAATACTGTTTTAATAAAATAACATTTTCTAAAACAAAAATTTTAGTGATGAGTTTTTTTGAACAATTTATGTGTATCTTTTGAATGCTTGGCTTAATAGAAGACAGTTGGATTTTCATGTATGCTTTTGCATTTTATCTGTTGTGATAATGTTTTGTTCATAATACATGAAGAAAATATAACCTCACACAGCTATGTAGGTAGGAAAGTGAGGTATTTTCAGACCCTTTTCAGATAATTGTAGATATTCTTCTTTGATACAATCAATTTCATCAAATTGTAATTACTTAAAGGTTAACATTAATGTAGTATTAGAAAACCTAAATGAATTTTTGTACTGTTTAATTATCTTATTCATGAATAGATATTTACCCATGCATGATTTTGTATCATCATCTATGGATTATTTAGAAAAAAATTGGTTCACTGAGTTTTGAGATCATCCCAATGTTGATACACTTCATTATGCAAAATAAAAAAGAAAAAAGGAAAAATCAGGGCTGATGATGTAGCTTACTGGTAGAATGCCTGGCTAGTATGTGTGAAGCCCTGGGTTCAAACTTCACAAAACACCAAACCAAAACAAAACAAAACAAAATATTAAAAGCACTGACAACTCATCTGGGTTGTTTTCCTGGTAAGCTGTGGTCAGACATCAGGATCACTGATGTGGAAGTTTAACTGGAGAGAAGAGAAAAAACATTTACCTAAAAAGCTCAAATAAATTAATTTTCAGGGTACTGAGGAATTTGAAAATAAGGTCTTAGGATCACTAGTAGCAATCTCTGATAATTTAAGGGAACTAGGGGAGAGTTCAGACATGCAGAAATGGAGTAAAGATTGCCTTAGCTCTCTAGAGGGATGGATTCTGGGTAACGAAAGCCACTATGTTTAACACCAATTCCCAGAAAAAGACTTCAATTTTATTCAGTAGGAGGTCGTTTTTTTAAAAAATTGGAAAATAATTCAGTGATTATCAGATGTCAATATGGGCTAGCTGAGTATCTTAAAGTCATCTCTGTGCTCACTTCAACCACACATACATTAAAATCATCTCAAATTATATTTTTCCTTTGTGATTATTTTTTGGAATGCTTTACATGATGGACATATATTGTTATAATAACTATGTAGAATGGACAATTTATATAGTGTCCTGCTTATACAAGTTCCACAACTCCCAGTTGGTTAAGAATCATTTATGTAGGGTACTTGCCATATGCGAAATGTTAGTAGGCAAAGAGCATGTCTGAGAGATACATAACAGGAAAACTAAAATAATGTGCCTTAAGAACAAGGGCTCTGTCAAGCATCATAAAGCCTGCCTTGTGAAAGAAGGTAGTGATGTACTCTGGTAGGGGTTTAGAGTACATTAACACTCATTCTGGCTTTACCAGCAACTTAATAGATAATCTTGGGCAACTTACCTCATATATGGACCTGTGTTCTATCTCTGTAATGTTTAAAAGGCCAGGTAAGATGATCTGTAATGTGCCTGAGAAGGATGGAATTGATCTGTCACTCCAGAGAACATAACTAGAATTTATGTATGAATACTGAACAATTTTAAGTGGTGTATATGGCTCACATTACATTTCTGTTAGACAAGGTTAGTACTTTTTAATCTGATGTAATCTCATTAGTTGATTATGTTATTTCTTGTGCTATTGGAGTTCTGTTCACAAATTACTTTCCAATCTTATGGATGCAAGAGTTTTGCCTATTTTCTTTTCCAGAAACTGTTAATAATACTAAAATATTTGTTTTAGTATTTAGGTCTTTGCTCCATTTTGATTTTAGGCTAGTACATGGTAAGTGCTGTGGATATGGATTCAGTCTTCTGCATGTGGATAGCCACTTTTTCAGGGTTTTTATATCTTCTTAGTTTGGTTTTGGTAATTCATACATATGTATCTAGGAATCTATCCATTTTTTCTGGATTGTCCAATTTACTGAGTACAGGTTTTCAAAATAGTTATTAATGTAACACCACTTGATGAAGAGGATATTTTTCCTCCAGCATATGTTTTTGGACCTTTTATCAAAGCTCAGAGAGCTGAATGTGCCTGTGACTTTGCCTGCATCCTTTATTCTGCTCTATCCACCTGTCTGTTTTTGTGCCATTCTCATGCTGGTTTTATAACTTCAGCTCTATAATATAACTGGATATCTGGCATTGTGGTGCTTCCCGCTTTACTCTTGTAAAGAATTCCTTTTGCTATCTTGGCTGTCTTCTAGTTGCATATGGTTTTTAGGATTGTTTTCTCTAGATCAATGAGAAATGCTGTTATTTGATTAGAATTGCATTAAATTTATATCAGTTTTAGAAGTATGAGAATTTTGACAATATTGGTTCTGCCTATCCAGGAATAGGAAGTATCTTTCCATTTTCTGATATCCTCTTCAATCTCCCTTTTCCAAGTACTATAGTTTTCATTATAGAAGTCTTTCACTACCTTGGTTAGGGTAATTTCTAAGTAATGTTTCTTAAAGTTATTGTGAGTGGTATTATTTTCCTAATTTCTTTCTCAGTGAGTTCATTATTGGTATATAAGAATGCTCTTGATTTTTATGTTTTAATTTTGTATCCTGCTTCCAAGGTGAATTTATTTATTAGTTGTAGGAGTTTTTTGGTGGAATTTTTTGGGTCTTCTGAGTAAATTACCATGATCATTCTGCAAATAAGAATAATTTGATTTTTTTCCTTTCCTATATGTATCCCTTTTATTTCTTTCTCTTGCCTGATTGCTCTTGCTGATGTTTTGAGTACTATATTGAAGAAGAGTATTGATAGTGGACATCCTTGTCTTGTTCCTGATTTTAGAGGAAAGGTTTCAGGTTTTTATATAATATGATTTCAGCAGTAGATTTGTCATGAAAGCGTTTTTTATCAGATTGAGGTAATTTCCTTCTATACCTATTTTTCCTTAGTACTTTTATCATGGGCAGATGTTGGATTTTGTCAAAGGCTTTAGTTGCATCTATAGAAATGATCATGTGAGTTTTGTCTTTGCTTCTGTTTATGTGATGTATTTCATTGATTGATTTGCCTGTGTCAATCCATCCTTTGTCCTTGCGATAAAGCCTCCTTGGTCACGATGGATGGTTTTTTTGATGATTTGTTACATTCTCTTGTTAGTATCTTGCTGAAGATGTTTGGATTCTTGTTCAGGAAGGAAATTGGCCTTTAGTTTTCTTTCCCAGTTGTTTCCTTGTCTAGTTTTAGAACTAAGATAATTCTAGCTTCCAGGTATGAGTTTGGCAGTACTCTATCCCTCTAGATTTCTTTTTAAAGCATTTGAAGAGTATTGACATTAGATCTTCCCTGAAGTTTTTATAGAGTTCAGTGGCAAATCCATTGGGTTGTGGGCTTTTCTTAATTGATGTTATTTTAAAATTATTGGCTCCATTTCATTGCCCATTATTGAATTATTCAGAGTTTTTATATCTTCTTGGTTTGGTTTTTGTAATTCATATGTATCTAGGAACCAACTCATTTCTTCTGGAGTCTCCAGTTTCCTGGAGTGCAGGTTTACAAAGTGGTTATTAAGTCTGTGTTTTGTCTGTACTGATCTTGCCTCTTTTGTTTCTATTTGCATTGATATGGGTCTTTTCTTTCCTTTTTATTGCTAAGATTGCCTAAGAGTTTGTCTATTTTGGTTATTCTTTCAAAGAACCAGCTCTGAGATTCATTGGTTCTTTGTCATCTCTTAGGCTCAATTTCATTAATTTCTGCTCCGGTTTTTATAATTTCCTTCCTTGTACTAGCTTTGCATTTAGGTTGGTCTTGTTTTTTAGGCCCTTGACACGCATCATTAAGTTATTTGCCTGGGCTCACTTTATTTTTGTGACATGGGCATCCATAGCTATGAACTTTCCTCTTAGGACTGCTTTCATTGTGTCCCATAGGTTCTAGTATGTTGTACTGGCCTTATTGTTTGTGTCTAGGGACTGCCTAGTTTCTTCTGTGACTTTTTGATTATTCAAGAGTGTATTTTTGAATCTCCATGTGTTTGCATAGTTTTTGTGGTTTCTTTTGCCATTGATTTGTAGTTTCAATGCACTATGAGCTGATAATATACATGGGATTGTTTTCTTTCTTTTTAATTTATTTAAACATGTTTTATGGGCTAGTATGTGGTCTATTTTGGAGAAAGTTGCATGTTCTGCTGAGAAGAATGTGTATTCTGTTGTTGGATGGAACACTCTGTATATACCTATTAAGTCAGTTTGTTTGAAGATATGTTTAACTCTGATATTGGTTGATTTTTTTTGTTTGGTTGATCTATTTGTGATAGTGAAATATTGAGGTCCTCCATTATAACTGTGTTAATTATTATGTGATCTTTAGTGTCCAGTAGTACTTGTTTTACAAAACTGGGTTAATTGGTATTCGATGTATATATATTTATAATTATTATCTCTTGCTGATGAATTGTTCCTTTATCCAATATGTAGTGACTTTCTTTGCCAATTCAGATTGGTTTTGGCTTAAAAATAGGATAAATACTTCTGCTGCTTTTTTGGTTCTTATCACATGGAATATTGTTTTCTATCCTTTGAGTTTGTCTATGATGTTTTTGATTAAATGTATCTCTTGTATGCAACGAAACAAAGACAGAAAAGAAGAAAAAGAAAAGAAAACCCAAACCCCTCCAAACCAATGAAGAAAAAGAGAAATGAGTCCAAAAAACCCCTCCAGGCTTTTTGATTGAGTGGTTTCTTTCCAGGGTCTGCACTATTGGAATCCACCAGGTATGGGGGAGGTTTAGTGAATCACTAGTAAGGCCTATTTTGTTTCCTTGCTCACATTTCTATGTGTAAATGCTGAATCCTGTCCCACCTTTGCTGCTTGGGGTGATTGGCCAATAGTGTCTGCCCTAGGGCTGTATTCACCCCAGCTGCTCCCAGTCTGTGTGTCCTCTGTGCATTCCAAGTCAAAGCTTTCTCCACCTAACTTTATGGCCTGTGGGTTTGTGGGGTGGTCCCACCCACCTTGCTCCAGAGGCCCCTCAGTCCATATACCTTAGTAGTGGCTTTGGCAACCATCTAATATTGATCAAATATCTGGGCGTCCAATGGCCCAGTCAAGGTGACATACAAAATTACCATCACAGACAATCTGATGACAGAATTATTGTTCAGGGAATATCAATTCTTATTAAGGTCTCCAGCTAGCTCGGATGAAGCATACCCACATTATGGTGGATAATATTCTTACTCTTATAATAACTTAAATGTTAATCTCATCTAAAAATATCTTCATAAAAACATCCAAATTAATGATTAACCAAACATCTGAGAACTATGGCCCAGCCAAGTTGACACATAAAGTTAATCATTACTATTATTGACAAATAATAATAGGGTACTCTAGGATTTACAATATATTTTAGGATTACAGTAACAGTACAAAAAATGGGAGGGGGAACATATTCTGGTATAAAATTCAGTATAGTATAAACTTGAAGTAGTATAATACTTGTAGATAGATTATAATTTATTTAAGAAGTATATTGTAAACTGGGCATGGAAGTGCATGCTTGTAATCTCAGGATTCTGGGAGGCTGAGGCTGGATGATTGCAAGTTTGAGCCCATACTGGGCAACTTACTGACTGATTGAGAACCTGTCTCGAAAAATAAAAAAAGGATAGGGTGTAGCTCCATTCAAAGCAAAGGCCTTAGGTTCAATCCTCAGCACCACACACACACATATAATATCTATAATATTATATTTATATATTTGTAGAACAACCATGCCACAACAAAAACAAAAAGGTATAGCTATTAACCTATTTGTAAAGATAGATGCAAATATTTTAAAAAATCCAGAAGAAAGCAGGGAAAGTAGACAAGGGAACAAAAACCCAATGGAATAAATAGAAATGAAAGTTTTAAATTCAACCTTATCAATAATGCATTAAATTTAAATGGTCTAAAAACTCCAATTAACAGGTAGAGATTATCTCATTATGTAAAAAGCATACTCAACTATGTGTTGTCTAAAATTGACTTTTTAGTTAAAGAAAGGATAAAATAGGAAGAACAAGAAAATAAATACTATGCAACTACAAATCAAAAGAGATCTGAAAAAAAAACCCTAAAACAAAAGAAATCTGGATTATCCATATTGATATCAGATGATGTGAACTCAAGAAAAAGGAATATTATAAGAAATAAAAGGAAACATTTCCCGATGGTGGCAAGTCATAAGAAGCCATTCCTGCTTTAAACATACATGCATCTAGTACAAGAGCTTCAAATACATGAAACAAAAGGTAGTAAAATTAAAAGGAAAAATAGAGAAATGTATGATTATAGTGGAAAATTGTAAATCTGGAATAAGTCATAATTAGATCAAATTAAGTCCTTTTATGTGAATACCCCATTTACATGTTTTAAACTAAAAAAGATATATAGTGAAAAGGCTTATAATCTTGTCATGCATTCTTTGGTTAGTTATTGGTGGAGGCAACCACTGTTATCAATATTTATGTATTGCCTGAAGATATTTTATATATATGTAAATATATACCTTTTTCTTTCTTTATACAAATAGCACATTATACACTTTTTTTCTTTTGTTGGTACTGGACATTGGACCCTGGACCTGTGCACTGAGATCTCTTTCTCTGTCTCTCTGCTTTTTTTGAGACAGAATCTTGCTTTGAAGCCAGTTCAGGCTGGCTTCAAACTCACTATGTATCCAGGGATGGCCTCAAACTTGTGGTGATCTTCCTACCTCGCCCTCTTGAGTGCTTGGATTACAGATGTGTACTATCATTCCCAGCTCTCTTTTTTAAATTAAAAAAATTTTTTTTTAGATTTTGAGACAAAGTTTTACAAAGTCACTAAGTCACACAGGCTGAAACCCTCCTGCCTCAGCCCCCTTCTCCCTAGAATACTGGGATTACAATACATCCAGCTTCACTACACACATACTTCTGAGTTCTATTTTATTTTACCATTTAATAATATTTTGATTCTGTTATTGCTGCATCAGACTGTAGATAAACTTTAGGGCTTGGCACTTAATGCGCAGCTTTCTTTTTTGTTTTTGATTCTGTAGACTATACTTAAGATTTCTCAACAGGTCTCAAGCCCAGTATTGCATTAAAATGCTTTTTTTTTAGATGTAATTCATATGCCACAAGATTCACCGTTTTGATGTATATGCTGTAGTGCTTGTTTTTAGTATACTTAACAATTAGTGCAGCTATCATCACTTTCTGATTTTAAAACATATTCATTCCCTGTGTCCATTAGCAGTCACTCCCCGTTCCTACTCTCCCCGTCCCTTGGAAACCAATCATCTAGTCTGTGTGTCCATAGAGCTGGGCATGATTCTGAGTATTTTATAAATGGAATCATGCAGTATATGGGTTTTTCTGTATGCTTTGTTTCAGGTAGTATGATGTTTTAAAGTTTCATCCATGTTCTATTTCATTTCTTTACATGGCTAAGTAATACTTTATTTTGTGGATGTGCCACATCTTCTGCATTTTAGAATTTTAAACATCTTTATTAATGATATGTAATTGAATCATTACAGGAACAGTTAGTACTATGTAGTATATATTAAAACATAAGCTGTTGTTTTAGGTTGTGAATTTGACAATATCTACTCTTAATATAATTTAATACTTTTAATAGGAACATTTGTGTGTGAGTTAAGCACATGTAGAAGACTCTAGAAACCTTGCCAGTTGTCACAAATTTCTGGGAAAGATGGTAGTTTACATACAGATTTCTGAAGCTTTTCTCAGAGTTTGAAATGGCCAAGAAACATTAAAGAAACAACCACCCAAATATCCCCAACTAATTTGCTTTAAAACCAGAGAATAGGGCCAACCGCATTCCACAAAATTCAAAGAATTTCTGTTAGTTGTGCAATGGGAGAGAATGAAGTGCTGAGACCAGAAACAGAACCCTGGGAGCTCTACTGGAATGCCCGAAGTTAAGGTGGGAGATGTGGCTGCAGCAATGATGTGATACACAACTTCTGGTTACAAGAGGCAAGTTGAGCGGTGAGAGTAGCTCAGTGGTAGAGCATTTGGCCCTGGGTTCAATGCCTAGTATCACAACAGCCCCCCATGAACAAACAAAACAAAACACAAATTGGGAATCTTCTTTGATCCCTCTTTTCCGTAACATGGGGGCTCCACATCAAGGCAACAAGGATTTCTGCAAACAAGATTGGTGTCAGGGACTGCTTTCCATTAGGAGGACGAGAGACTGTTCTAAATGACATACACATATGCACGAAAAATGGATATCAAGCCAAACAGCAAACTGGACATGGAAAAGTGCCTTCTTGGGACAAGGAATGAAGTGGGGAATTCAAGTAACAAAGGTAGATCCCTCTCCCCCCACTCGACCCCAGGGAGCTCTGGCCCTAGGTGTCTCCAGCCGTCTTTAGACTTCTTTCAGAGTGTTTGTGAGAACACACATCGCCAGTCCTGCGTGTAACTCAGGAGGAAGATGTTAAGTGACACCAGGCCAGGGAAAGGGCTTTAGGAGAATCTGCGTGTGCTGTCCGGAGTGCTTATCTGGTCTGATATTTGCCTCCATATTTCTAAACCATATTCCAGTAAGTTATGTCTTAACTCAAGAGATTATATTGAATTTCTATTTTGGTAGATGCCATTTAGGACACTTGTCTGCTAACCTCCAGTTCTTATTTCTTTCCAATCCTCTGGCAGAGTCATATTGTCATTTTTTATTAAATCACTGTTAGGGTATTTATATCCCTGGACTAAGTAAATAGTGCTCTGATTTGCCACGTAGTATACTGATTATTTCCTTTCTTGGGTAACCTATGGCCTTTCTTGTAGTTATTGCCTGACTTGCTCTCATTTATTAATTTTTCTAGTATCTTGTACACAAGTTTTCCTCCCTTCATTCAGTATAATGTTCCTTTGTGGCTAAATCTGCCGAAACCTCCCTATCCATTTCGCTTTTTTTCCTAGAGATGTTCCTTTGATCTCTACATGTTGTCCTCCATGCATGGTGGCTTACTGTTATCCTAGGCTGTCCCTGGCTTTTTCCTCTGTGAGATTCCTGATTTCCTGGCTACTGTAACTGTGTTTTTCTTGTCTCAATTCTTATTTTAGTGATGCTTATAATTTTGGAGTTTCCTAAGAAAAGATGTAGAGGAAGTGAATTTCTTTTTATATTTTGCATGTATTTTGCATGTTGGAAAAGATGTTTTTGTCCTAGTCACATACCTATATAAGAATTTTAGTGAAGTATTGATTTTGAGGGGTCACTTATATAACTTCAGCACTTAAAAGGCTTAATTTGTCTTCTTTGCATTTACCTTGAAAATACTAGCCAGGCACAGTGGTGGACAACTATAATCTCAGCATTTGGGAGGCTGAGGCAGGAGGGTTACTGCAAGTTTGAGGCCAGCCTCAGCTACATAGTGAGTTCAAGGTGAGCCTGAACTACATGGTGAGACCCTGACTCATAACACAAAAATACCCGCCCCCCCCCGCAAAGAAAGAAAATACTAGCAAATGTTAGGTGCTAAATACTGTTCCAAGGGCTTTATAAATAAGAACTCATCTTTAGATATGATGATTACCTTAGAACAAAACTCTGAGGTAGGTACCATAACTAACATCATTCCCTTGAGGAATTAACTGCACAAGGTCACACTGCTAGTAGAAAGTAGAGCTCAGATTCCAGCTCAAATATCCAGTCCCCAGTCTTTACATGGCGATGCCTTCTGGTCTGGCTGTTGTAAATTCAAGCAGCATTCGGTTGTGTGCTGCTTTTAAGGGACTGCTTGTCTCTCTGTGTCTCTCTGGAAGCGTTCAGGTTTGTCTTTTTATTTTTAGTGTCTAAAACTTCATTATCTCATGCCCTAGGTATCTTTTAGGATTTAAACATCACTTCTTAAGAGACCTGGTGAATCATCCACTATAAAACAGGTCACTCAAGATATTCTGTCTATAAGACTCCCTTCTTTTTCTTCAAAAGCTTTCTCGAGTTTGTACTAGATTATTTTGTTGCTTGCTTAAAAATTTTGTTTTGAGACAGGGTCTTGCTATGTAGTTCAGGCTGGCTTTGAACTTATTATGTAACCCAGACTGACCTTGAATTTTAGGCAATTCTCCTGCCTCAGCCTCCCAAGGGCTGGGATTATAAGCGTACACTACCACACCTGGCTTGTTGCTTGCTTATTTAAAGTTCTTTCATATTAGAAGGTGAAAATCCAAATAAATGTTAAACTTTTTTCCTTAACACCCTCCACAACCTTCTTTCCAGGGCCTGCCTTGTGAAGACCCTCAATAAATACAGTTTGTTTTTTTTTTGGCCTTTTTGAGACAGGGTCTCTATGCAGTTCAGGCTGGCCTTGAGCTCACTTTGTAACCAAGGCTGGTCTCAAACTTGCAACGATCCTCCTACCTCAGCCTCCCAAGTGCTGGGATTACCATGCCTGGCTAATAAATATAGTTTTAAAGTACATACTTGAATGATATAAAAAATAAGTGAACAGCAATGAAGCAAAGCAAAACCAAGAAAGATGTTATGAAAAATATTATACCACATAGAACAGATGATATTTTAGGGCCTCAAGATCAAAGGATGGATGTATTCTAAGAAGTACAATTACATTTTAGGGTGCATTTGCTTAGTGTTTTCAGGATACTTAAAATTTTTCAATAAGAGATAAAAGATATGATGGTAAGACAGGAGAAGGAGAACAAAAGGGAAATGCAAGACTAAAAAGGGGAGGAATAAATAAGACCACAGAGACATTATGATAGTTTAGAAGCAACAAAAAGCAGAGTTAACCTTGCCGAGAATCAAGTCAGTTCAATGAAAAGTGAGTATAAGAAGTTCTTCATTTTTTGTTTTTTGTCTTTTTCTTTGGCGGTACTGGGGATCGAACTCAGGACTCTGCGCTTGCTAGGCAGGTGCTTATTCCACTGAGCTATATCCCCAGCCCAAGAAGTTCTTTAAGAACATAGCAGCAAAGGACAAGGAGATTGGATAATCAGAAGGAATAGAATAGATTCAGGGACAAATGCAGTATAATCTGAGGGTAACTGATGACACTAAGTAGGCCAAACCAGCAAAAGTGTTGTTCTATTTTATTATTAGTCATTTTTGTTAATTTCCTATTGTGCCTAATTTATAAATTAAACTTTACCCTATGTATAGGAAAATAGTTTGGTAATATCTGCATTTCGGGGCTTTGATTGTAGGTCTTGGACTGTATCCCCTATAGATAAAGAGGATTAATCTAAAGAGAAATTAAATAATATAATTAGATTTATTTAAATATAAAAGAATTTTAAAGTTTATTTTAATTACTACATGTTTGTAGTCTGTAATGGTTCCCTTTGTGATAGGGACGTGGTTAACATACATAACATGGCTCAGGTTTTTCATGTCCTTTCCCCTCCTCCTCTGGCCCACCTCCGACATTTACTTTGAATACGTTTTTTTTTTTTTTTTTGGCGGTACTGGGGATCGAACTCAGGACCCTGCGCTTGCTAGGCAGGCGCTTATTCCACTGAGATATATCCCCAGCCCCCTCCCGACATTTACTTTGGACTGGGGTCTTCCATAAGGCCCAGACTGGCCTCAGACTCCATTGCCCTGGCTCAGCCTATGCAGTAGCTGGGATTACAAACCTAGCAAATTTTATTCTTTGCAAGCTCTCTTTTTAATGTGTATGGAGCAATACCAAACTTTTAAATAAAAATGACTTGTATATCCAATGTAATTTTATTTTAAAAACTATATAATATATATAAACTCTAGCATGTATGTAATATATAAAATATATAAAACTATATAAAATACATATATTGTAGGGCTAATAGTCCTACTACCTTGGTTACTTTTTTCTTGTGGCTGAGACAAAATACCCAAGACCTAAAATGAAGGAAGGAAAGGTTTATTTAGCTTACAGTTTGTGGAAGTTTCAGTCCATATTCAGCTGGCTGTGAGGCAGAGTGTCACATGGCAGAAGCTACAGCTCATGGCGGCAATACACAGCAAAAACAGCAAGAGCAAAAGAGAGGAATGGCCACCAGCAGCCTCTTTCTCTCCCTTACATATACAAACTATCTGCCCTAGGGCAGTTATAGCTCTCACACCCATAGTCCCAGCATTGGATCATGGATCAGTCAGAAACTCTAAAAGCCACCCCATAACTGCATGAGAATTGGGGGGGACATGCAGACACAAACCATAACTCCTACGATGAAAATATGTTGCTTATATAATTAAAAACCGTTGGAGAGAGCTAGCTTATTTATGCTAAATGAAGCGTGATTAGAGAAGAGGTGGCGCATCGTCAGAGTGATCAGTAGGAAAAGGAAGTGTGAACCAAGGGGGAAAATATCAGTGCAGATTGGAAGGGTTTATTAAATGATGAGAATTGATGAAGATACAAGACAAATACATTGTCAGTATATATATATGGAAAAGGAGGCCAAGGCAGTCCAGAACTAAAACGAAAACTCTCACATTGGCTAAGTGCGCTTCCAAGCAAAGCACAGTGCAAAGTATGGGATGGAAGGAGAAAGAGATCTCAAAGGAATATAGATATGAAAATTACAGTGAACCCTGGAAGGAATATGTTACCGTGCTGTTGATTTTGGACTGTAGAGGAAATTTCAAGGCCCTTGCAATGATAAGACATAGTGGTGCATTAAGAAAAGTTTGGTATATGCTATGACCCTGTACCAGCTCCCTGTGATGAATGAATACTATGTATCACAAATATGTACTAATAACAACAAATTACAAAAAGGTAAAAAGAAGAAGAGAAAGAGGATGAGGA
>PVLD010020163.1:0-34582 GCA_004027595.1 Dinomys branickii
TCCAGTGCAAATTCCCTACTATCTTATCTACAATTTGGTATTTCCTTTAATGTTTTTGTGTTAACTAATGTGAAGATAACTATGTAATACAACATCCAGTTCTAATTCCCTACTATATTCTGTATAACTTTGTATTTTCTGTATTGTTTATGGCTTTTCTGGTTCATATGTCTCCATTCTTTTGTCTTTAAAATTAAAAAAAATGCAAAAAAAAAAAAAAGAAATAAGTTGTCTCAACTCACAAAACTGCCTAGAGACTGAGACAAGATCAGGGTTCTTCATCTCTAAAGCCCAGGCCCTTGACTTAGGTGCTATCCAAGGTGTGGGCCATAGCCTGCTCATAAAAGCTGGGGGATGGCTCTGTTATTCATAAAGACACACTTTCCATGAAAAATATGACAGATTTTATAATTGTACCTAAGCTATGATTTTTCTGATTACATAATTTATTTACTGCTAATTTAGTATATGTAACAGAAATAATATAATTATTACATTTATGTCAATTTGATTACTAAAAAACAAGTTATGTCTTGGATTTTTGGCTCAAATCAAATGTAGTATCTGTTCTTTTTGGTTTAATATCTGATACATCTAATATTTGAGGACAAAAATAAGTTAAAATCGTCTCTAACACTATGAAATTAAGGGTTGATATCTTGCATGTCTTTTTAATCTATTTTTCTGATGATTATTTTTATTTTATATTAATGGCTTGTATCTAGATGTTCTCCTAAAGCCTCATGAATACTCACAGGTAGGGCTTTTCAGAGCTGGCTGGATCTAGGGTGTGCAATACTAAAGGTGTATGGCATTAAATCCGTCATTTTATTGGTTTGTCAGAGTTCTGGGCGTGGGTCATGGGACGGCTCCTCCTGGGTGTAGCGGCATCACCCTAAAGGCCTGTGTCCTGGATGGAATAAAAGGGAAAGTGAGGCTGCCGCTTTGCTTTGTCGCTTCCTGCTTGCCTTTCTATGGACTGTTTCTCCTCTGAAGCCTTTGTGTCCTGCCTCTCTGCCTTACAGCCAGCCAGCTATTGACTGAAATTGCTGCAAACTGTACGCCAAAATAAGCTTTTCCATCTTCTACTTGTGACTGTTGTCCCAGGAATGAGAAAAGTAACGAAGACGTTGTATTTTATGAAAGTATAGTATTAGTTGATGACATTCTAAAACTGAAAAGAAAAGGGGTTCTTCACCAGCAACAGTTTGAGAGGCACTGACTGAGACTTTATAACTTCTTGTTATGAAGATATGTCTTGCTTAAAGATGTGAAAGGGTATGCAAAAGTCATGAACAGGTACATATAAAGGTGCTTAGCTGTTGAACTTGTTTCAGTTATGTTTCTCAGATGCTACGAGTGGACAAGAGCTATCCTGAGCACACAGGAACACATACGGACTGTTCCTTACAACATGCCACGCAACCCTCTCTGCTGCTTTAGACCTCAACAGCCCATACCTCCAAAAGGCAAGCATTTCCTGCTGGCCCTGGATATATCAACCAAGTCCCAAACTCTGACATAGAAAAAGGGTTATTTTACCAGGATATAATAAGTCTTTAGATTCAATTTTTCCCTATTGGGAAAAAGAAAATATTGAGCTTGGCCATGACAGAATCTGGGGGTTAAGTAAGAAATTAATGACAATATTTACAGCACTATCTGACTTAGAACACTAAAGTGCAGTATTTTTGTTTGTTTGTTTGTTTTTTGTCTTTTTGAGACAAGGTCTTGTTATGCAGTTTAGGCTGGTCTTAAGCTTACTTTGTAGGCCAGGGTGGTCTCAAACTTGAAACAATCCTCCTGCCTCAGCCTCCTGAGTGCTGAGATTATAGACATGCACCACCATGCCTGGCTAAAGTGCAGTATTTGAACATAGGTTGAAGTACTTAACATTATCAGCACAGATGAATTTGTATAATAATAGTGAGCTGCATCATCAAATATGGGAAAGAATATAAGACATCTGATATTTGTAGCAAACTAGAGAAAAAATTCAGATCACAAGACATTGCAGGGCCAGACATGGTAGTATATTTCTGTAATCCTAGCACTCCAGGAGGCTGAGGAAGGAGGATTCAAAGTTTCAGCTCAGCTTGGGCAACTTAGTGATTTAACAAGACCCTGTCTTAAAATTAAAAACTAAAAAGAAAGAAATGAAAAATCGCTGGAGATACTGCTCAGTGCAAAGGCTCTGGATTCAATCTCTAACAATGAAAAAAAAAAACAAACCAAGAGCACAAAACAAAAAAGCCCCTGCAACAAACAAAACACATAGTAAAAATTGTATTGGATAATCTTATGACAAATCATTCAAAATGATGGACCAGCCCAATGAATTTACAATGTATTTAAAAAATAATTATCTGGCTATGTTTTTTGAGTGTGTAATATTACAGTGTTTCAAATACAATAATTTGTTGAGTTAACAGAAAGAAGATAGGTTTTTAAATTTGGATTTTAACATTCTGGTATGTTGCACATATTTTTACAGCAGCCTTATTTAGCTCATGGGATATAAATGAGAGAAAATCCAAAACTTTGACAATAGAAGAAATTTTAGCAAGCCACATTTATAAATATAAGGAAATACTTACAGCATATTCTCTTAAAAATAACTAAGCAGAGTATATCAACACAGAATAATAGTTCTATAAGAAAGTATTGAACATAAATCACAAAATAGAAAAATGGAACACATGCACAATTTATAAAGACATGCATGTATGTTTGTGTGCTAAGAAAATTCAAATATAGCGAGATAGCATTTAATGTGGTCTTTTAAATCTATGTGTTTTTTTTTTAAATCACACCAATGTACAGGTAGTTTATGAAAATTTAGAAACTTCCATAAATCTCAGATGATAGTAGTAGGTAGCATGTAAACATTAAGGAAAGTGGATGATTTAGGAGATCTATGGGGCAGCGCTCTGTAAACTACTGTTGGGCAAATCCTGCCTGCTCCCTGCTTTTGAAAATAAAGGCCTTTGAAAGAGGAGCATGCTCACCTTTTCACCCATTGTCTCTGACCACTTTCAGGCTACAGGACAGACCTGAGTAGTTGCAAAAGAGACCATTAGACTCCCTAAACCTAAAACATTTACTATGAAGCCCTTCACAGAAGCACTGTTATAATTTACACGTGCAATTGTCCCCTGAGGATTCCCGTGTCCTCGGCCCCATTGGGAGGGGTTGAGAGGTGGCAGAACATTTGAGAGCCGAGTTTAGAGCCAGGTAGGGTTCCTGTGGGTGTGGCTCAGAGGGGATTGTGCTGGTCTAGGGATTGAGTTGCCTCAGATATGAATGAGTTGTATCCAGAAGTGGTGGTACACAGCTGTAATCCTAGGACTGAGGGAGGCTGAGGCAGGGGAATCGAACTGAGTCCTGTGCAAGTAATTAACACAGACTGTTTCTTAAAATGATATTAATAAATTAAAAGGACTGGGGATGTAGCCCAGTTGTGGGGAACTCCTGGATTCCATTACCGGTGAGGGGAAGAAAAGAGTGAGTTGTTAGCGAGCACAACAGTTCCCTGTCTGGCTTTCTGCCTTCTCTTGTGACCTCTCCTTCTTGTACACATACCTGCCCTATGCCATCCACCATGCTGTAATCCAGTCAAGGGTTCCCTCACCGGAGACCAAACTGATGGTCCCATCTGATCTTGTACTTTCAGCCTCCAAAACTGTGAGTTCAAGAAACTTCTTTCCTTTAACAATATCCAGCCTCTGATGTTGTGTTACAGCATGAGCAAAGGGACTACTGCTAACCTAAACTATTCCCCAAAGAGACCTGTGTAAGAATCTATTCTCATCTGTGGGATTTCCATTTCAACATCAGATGTGGAGGAAAGACTCCAAACAACTCCAAATGGTTGAGGTCTAAGTCTGCAACTGATTGATTCTAGGCTCAAGAATATTTGGGAAACAGCAGGCATCATTAGGCATTATTTTCAAAGCTGAGAAATTTCAGAGCAGAGACTCTTCTTTCTAAGGAGAATAGTTATCCCAAGAGCACCAGAGCTATGTGATCTGAATGTGGAGAGAAGTGAATAAATATACCTAAATCCTTCCAGGCTCCCGTAGGGCCTTTCTCATTTGCAAGGCTATCACGTAGGCAGCCATTTGTCCTTTGCTGCTTTTATAGCAGCATCAAATCAAAAAGGGAAAGCTTGGTCTACGAATTTCTTGAAGATGTCAGAGCAGAAATGAGTCTCAGGGGCAGCTGATACTCATCAAATGAGTCAGAGCAGGAAGCAGAGGACATGGGGATTCCATCCTAGAGTCCACCAGGTGCCTCAGCCCCCACTGGCGGGTTTCCTGCTCCTTCTGCTGTGCCGTCAAAAGTCTCCCCACCCCAACCACCTCATCCCCCAGGACAGGTCACTTTCTGTCTTGGGCTTCAGCAAGTTACCTATTCCAAAATGCATTTCATATTTAGTATGCTGGAATAGCCATCCAAATCTTCACACCCGACTGCTACTTTTTCCCACAGTCAGAAAATGTGTCCCCTGCTTCCAGAACAATAGTTCACTCTGCTTCGAGGTCACCTCTGTGGATAAAATTTTAATCTTTTGTGAGAGAAATAAAATGAATCAGTTCAATACCTGTAGAGGAAAATGAGGGGTTTTTAGTAGTTTTTAGAGTCAAGTGAAAGACATTTTGTGAACTTTTTTTGCTCTTATTGCTCTTTGAATTGATCACAGGTCAAATCATATTTATGTAAAGAAGTCTAGCAGATTTATACACATTGCATCCTCCCTATTTTCTAGAATATGAGGATTACTTACTTGCATCAAATATCACTGGTAACTGCCCCAGAAAACATGGCACTAAAGACAAAAGGCAGAGACCTTCTCGGTACACTAGTGGGTACGGCCAGAGAGACTGTTATGCCAGTGACTATGTTTTGCCTTTCTGTGCTGTCCTTTACTTCTCACCCTCCTGTGTGAATTTATTCCTCAAGGGATCATTTAGAGTGATCATCTACAGTTTCCTAGGACTGAAGCATGTTTTCTTCAGGAAGAAAGAGCTTTTAAACATCTGTCAGATCACACTGCCTAAAACGTGTAACTCCATTTCCCTTTCAGTGCCCTTCTTCCTTAGAGGCTCAAACAGGTACTCTGGAGCCCCAGTGGAGACTACAGCGCCAGGCAGAGCTTGCCCTGACCTGAGCAGGCATCTCTGAGTCCACACACATCTAGGATAACAAATGCAAATCAAGGAAGTTCAGCCAGCTGGTGGTGAGATTGGAACAGTGCCTTGCATTTTCTGCCCATGATGATTGAAGAGAGATGGGGGTGGGGGAGATCAGCAAACCAGATCTAACAAGTCTGCACTGCTGAGCAGATAATCTCAGGAGAGAGCTGGTGAGGGGCAGAGGGCCGCAGAGCAACAGAGTGCTGGGAAAGAAGGTGAGCAGAGTGTGAGCTGAGCTTGGGCTCAGCCTGCAATATTTATTTTGGGGATCATTTCCCTTATTACATTTTGCTGTGCTCCCAGGCTGGCAGTTCCTTCCCAGTGCCACCCCCATCCTTGTGACAGAACTTTCTCATCCTCTGCCTTCAAAAGACAACTGATTTGCAGTAACTTCCTCTGTGTGTGTCTCTCCATCTCTGTCTCTGTGTCCCTCTCTCTCAACTTGCTTATCTCTTTCTAAGAAAAAAATTATGCTAATGTTTTATAATTAATAATCAATGAATTGGTTGACTTTCTCAGATGAAATGTTTCTATTTTTTAAATAAATGATCAATAGCATAAACAGATAATTTGCAGATGGAGAAAAAACATTTGCAAACTATCCATCTAACCAGGGACTAATATCCAGGGTAGATAAAGAACTCAAACAACTTAACAGCAGAACACAATCCAGTTAAATAGTGGGTAATTGATCTGAATAGTCAAGAGAAGACAGATGAATGTGTGATGAGTATGTGAAATGTTGTTCAGCATCACTATTCATCAGAGAAATGCAAGTCAAAACCACAGTAAGAGATCATTTGGCACCAGTCAAAATGACTACTACCAACAAGACACAAAATAACAAATGCAGGCAAGGATGCAGAGAAAGGAGAATTCTTGTACACTGTTGCTTGGCATGTAACTTGGTACTGTCAGTATGGAAAACAATATGGAAGTTTTTCCAAACTGTGGAAGTAGAACTATCATATGATCCAGCTATCCCACTACTACATATATATTTAAAGGAAATAAAATCAGTGTATCAAAGAGACATCTACATTCCCTCACTTATTGCAACACTATTGATAATAGAGAAGGTGTGGAATCAATTGAGGTGTCCACATGGTCTCTATTGATGGAGATTATATAATTACACAGTGGAATATTATTCAGCCCTAAAAAGACTAAATCCTGTCTTTTGTGGTAGCACAGATGCAACTAGAAGACATAAATGTTAAATTAAATAAGCCAGGCATAGAAAGACAAACATTGCAAGTCCTCACTCCTTTATTAAAATCTGGGGCTGGGGATACAGCTCAGAGGCATAAGCACCTACCTGACAAGCACAGGGTCATGAGGTCGATTCCCGGTACCAAAAATAAAATGAAATAAAATCTAGAATTTAAGAAAGTTTATTTCATTGAAGTAGAGTAGGGTAGTAGTCACCAGAGGACAAGAGGCACAGCAGAAGGGAAGAAGGAGAGGTTAGGTAGTAGTAGGTTCCAAAATACAGTTAAGAAAATTCTCTTCTAGTGTTTTCCAGCACAGCAGGCAACTGTAGGACAACTGAGTATATTTCAAAATAATAGAAGGGTGCAAAGGTTCCCAACACTTAGAAATAACAAATGTTTGAGGACATGTCAATGTTTTTGTCTTGATTTCATCGTTATACACTGAATACACATATTGAGTTATCATGTATGCTATGGGTTAGTTCTAAAATGTCCCTCAAACGTCTTGTGTGTTGGGAAGGTCATTAATCTCGGGACACTAACTTCAGTGAATTCAGCATTTATTTCTGAATATGCAGCTAGGAGGTGGGGCCTGGCTGGAAGTGGCTCACTGGAGGGGTGACCTGGAAGGGGGTAGGGTGGACTTCTGACCCTGGACCCTCCTTTGCGCTCCTCTTCCTGGGTTCAGCACATTTTCCTCCACCCGTCTCTGCCATGCTGTTTTGGCCTTGGAGCCCACTGACGGTGAACTGAAACCACGAGCTGAAGTCACCTCTCCTCCTTCCCGTCACGGGGGTTGGGTGTTTTGTCCCAGAGACAGGAATGTAGCTAAGACATCTTATACCCATAAACATGCACAAATGTGATAATTAAAAATAATTTTTAAGAGGAGATAAGGAAAAGGCAGAACTTCAAAGGATGCACCCCAATCTCTCTGTCCCCTCCTGTGTACTTAAATAAATCCTAGTCCTAAACCAGTCTTGCATATGGGTATCCCTGTCTCCTTCCCTTGAAAAGTGTCATTTTAAATATTAAAACAGTTTAATACCAATGTAGCAGAGGGTCCTTCCCCCAGCCAATACTTCAGTTTGTTAGTTGTCCAGGTAATAGTTCCGATTATAGTTCCTGTTACTTTTGTTTCTTAGAAGGGACTGGTCACTGTGATGCACAGCTGGTCACAGTGATGAATATTATTAGAACCAATCAAAGACAGCCAAGTACCCTGCTTCTGTATTTGCTTGCTTATCCCATAGAAGCCCAAATCACCAGAGATCAAGGCCTCACATTTTGAGGGACAATTGATTCCTAATCAATGCTCGTTTGAAGTTAAATAAATCTACCTCCAAATCCTAGGTGTCATTTTGGTGTTTCTGTTTGCCATTGCACTAATAGAGAAGTGATAAACTGTCATTAGGGGTGTTTACATGACCTTTGCAAATGCCTACAACAAGCTGAATTTTAAATTTATGATTAATGTTGAGAATAAATATCTCTTTAGTAACATTAAACTGTTTTTGTTTGTTTATTATTTATTTATAGTTTGTATCTCTGGTCAAGATTCTCTAAGGGAATAAGTGTGTGGCTCAGCGGTAGAGCACTTGCCCAGCGTGTGTGAGGTCCAGATTCGATCCCCAGCAGCACAAAATGGAAAAAAAAGATTCTCTTACATATGTAAGGGCACAAGATAATTGGAACAAGAGTGAGAAAAAATACACAAAGGGAAAGAATACATGGATAGTTGAGTTTGGCTGAATGTTCCCTGATCTAAGTTTGAGGACATAAACGATGTCATTTTCTGTTATTCAATACAGATAGATCACTAGGCAAACTATAAGACTGTTTCTTTTGTCCTTATTACTATTCTTAACAACTACTGCCATAGTTGCAAAATTTTCCCGTGAGGAAGAGAACTAAGCAACTGTGGATACCCTGGGTGAGAGTGGGTTTTTCTTTGGCAGTAGTAGAAAGAACTTGCATGTGGGCTAAAGCTAGCCACAAATCTTGTGCCTGTAAATCCTACACCTCTTGCCCTTGGAGGCAGACGTTGTGAGTTATTATAAGATTCACTTGTTTAGGTTAGGAGTGGACCAAACGAGTATTTCAAAGAGGGGAAAGAAAGGCAAACAATAATTTAGTGAGTTTGCTTCATGATACTTATGATGTGATGTGTAAATATGTGTAAATACAAACATTAAAAGAGGCCTAGAACTAGTAGATGGCTGGGAATGGCTTAGCCCCTGTATTTCTGACATTTTCCAATGCGCCCCATGTGCAGAAGTGCTTGAACCACATTTCTGGGCCCCTGAGTTGGGCCACTCCTGGCTGACAGCACAGCCAAATGAGCAATTCCCCATAGTGCAGAATGAAATGAGGTGTAAACAAGCAGACTGAGTATTTAATATGCTTGGAAAATAACACTACAGTAAAATGAACCTTTGTTGATTTTCCTACTTGACCTAAAATTCCTGATTTTTATCCAGTTTCTCTCTCTCTATTTCCACGCATAGAACCATCCCATCACTGTGAAATCCAGTTTACAATGACTTTCATCCTACAGCTATGCCCTGGAGCTTGGATGTTAATAAAACATGGAGGAGAGGGGTGCTATTATTGTCAGTTTGGTTGTTTACCCCCAAATATGGCAAGAGGACCAGCATGTGCTCCTGGCAGAGAGAAGGGGAAAATCCTATCGATGTGAAAAGCATTTGAGTACAACCTGAACATTTTTGGGCAGCAATCCACCTGCAAAAGACCATTAATGTGGCCTCTATTGAATATTGTCCATTAGCAAGGGAATCTACCATCTGTTGACAGAAGTCATTCAGTTCTGTCATGTAGGTTCTTATCAAAAGCAGCTACATGATTCCTTGTCAGCCACTCTTACTAGTGACACCTCATCCTCTATTTTCTCATTTGTTCCTGCAACAGCAAAGGAAATCTTGCTTGCTGGGTATTTACAGTGAATTTCTAGGCTGTTGGCTTCATTCATCCATCAAGCCCAGAATGCAGTCAATAAACAATGAGTAAAATCTTACAGTCAATGCCCTGTGTTAAATTTCTGCAAGACATTTTGGGGTAAAAAGTGGAGATGGTGATACAGCATTGCAAAAATAATTAATGACACTGAATTTTATATTTGAAGTGTAAAGGCTTGTCTTATATATATTTTACCACTATTAGAAAATGCTTTTGCAATTTAAAAGAATGAGTGAGGCAGCCTTAGTCCCCGTGGTGCCCACTGTCCAGTAAGAAAGACAGAAGCCCACAGCATAGCAATGATCAGAAGACAGAAGCATGAAAAGGACAGGGCGGATGCAAAGGAGGAAGCAGTGGGCCAAGCCTCGTATTCCATTTTCCAGGTGGTGCTGTTGGTTGGGGGTCTTCAGAGGTGCACCTTCCACGAGGAGCAGTTCTTCTGCAGAAGCCAGAGACTCGGGCTTCCCACAAACACTGCTCACAGCACTGTGGCTGATACTATTTGAATAACCCTGGGCAGTGTAGTCCTAAATCCAATACTTCTTTCTAGCATATCAAGTTGCCCTACCCAGTTGTCAGACTAGAGGGAGGGAGGAGAGGCACCCTGGACCCAAAGTTTAAGAAGAATTGCTTCACAGGACAGGGTGACTGTGTGGCGTGAGCATGTCCCTAAGTGTTCATGCGACCATCCTTTCTGTTCAGACCAACCACCAGCTCCGCCCATCGCAGCTTTGTGTGCCCAGGGGCCAGCACAAAGCACGGCACATAGAGAGCACTCAACAAATGGTAAACAGCCTTCAAATAAAGAAGTAAATGGCCACAACCCACCACATCCCCTAGGGACCCAGCATCCCAGAATATCTCCTCCTTATCAGGCTGGAGTGTGTGCAGGGCTCCTGCCCCTGAGGTCTTTCCAGTAGATACCACCTCTGCCTCTGGAACCTTCCCAATCTCACCTTCTGCGCTTTTCTTCCTTCCTGTCATTTGAAGAGTTTTTGTTCAGCCGCGTTGTCAGTCCTCCCCTCTAATCCACTGTTATTCACATCCAGCTGAATTCTCATTGTGGCTACTATGCTTTTATCTTTAGAAGTTCCATTTGGTTCTTTTTAAAAATATCTTCTATTTATCTCCTCGCTATGTTTGCCTTTTTCTTTGCAGCCTTGAGCATATGGAACACATTTATAGAAGCTGTTTCCATGTCCTCGTTCACTAATTTCACCACCTCTGTCATTTCTGGACCTCTTTCAGCTAACTGATGCTTCTCCTGGTCATGAGTCTCATTTTTTTACTTCATGTGCTGGAAGCGAAGGCAATCCTCACCATGATCTCTACAGACTCTCTCCAACCTTGTTCTGGGGAGGTCGACTTGACTTCCTCCTGTGGACAGAACTGCCCTCTCACCTCCAGGTGCATCCTCTTCTCCCTCCCTTCCTCCTGTCATGGGGGCAGGAGGAGGGTAGAGGTTGTTTCTTAGATGTTGTGTGTACCTTGGTGGCATTTTGGTCACAGAGACACCATATCCAGCACCAGACCTGAGAGGAGGAGAGGCTTATTTTGGCTCACAGTTTCAGTCCATGGTTGGAGGGCTCAAGGATGCAGAGGGGTATGGCAGAGGAAAAGCTCCTCGCTTCATGAAATCCTTTGGCCATACTCTCTTGTTCTTTGTAGCCCTTCAGAGTGCTGGGACCCCACTTCCCCCGCCCTCTGGCCCAGCACTCACGTAGCCAGCTCTCTCACTGCCCAAGATTGCACTGATCTGTACTGCTCCCTTTGGAGCTTCGTCCAAAATACCTGTAACATGCCCACACCCTTTCTCTTAAATCCTAAATGCATCCCATTATTCTCACTCCCAGATAATTACGTTTCTTTTCTGGTATTGCCATGTGGAAAGTCAAAACTAAGATATTAACGCCATTTCCAAACTTCATTTCTCTGTACCTTCATTAATATCTCCCCTCCCTTCTGTCCTTGCAGAATGTGACTGCTCGTTGGTTATTTCTGCCACCAATGCAGTTGTTCATGTACGCATGTGTCTCCCAAGCCTTTCTCCTACCACCAAGCCCCCTACTTCTTATGCCTGATACTTGCTCATGGATACTGAACCCCTCAAAGAGAGACATGCTGTCTTTCTTGGAGTATGAGATCATTATCAACAATATGTTGCCTTGAATGGACTAGAAAACACCCAGCAGGTTAGTTAATCATGGTGCTGGGTGTGTCTGTGGATGACTGACATGTTTGCTGGCAAACTGAGGGTGAGGGAAGTATCAGTTCACTTTCCTGTCCTTGAATGGGGCTGGAGGTCTCCTGTACCCTGAAGATCTCCGCACCTCCAAACTGATAATATTCAATTTTTTTTAAAAATAAAAGCACAAAAACATATTAACAAATAGACACAAATTAGCATAAAAAATAGTACAATCACAACTGATCTACAGACAAGGTGACATGATCTCGACAGTGGTTATTGCTTTATCCATTGATATCTTCGAAGTGTAAATATATGAACCCATATACAGACATGCAAAATTGGTCAATTCATTTCATTGTCTGTGCTTGTTTTCTTTCAAAATCCACTGAATATCATTTTTCTTTTATCCTTTTATTTTAAATATGTGTCTTCCCTATAAGACATAATTTCTGTAATAGCATAAGAATCAGCTAAATAATATTCAGGGCCCAAGATAGAATGAAAATAGGTGCCTATGTTCTAAAATTATTAAGAATTTCAAGTAAGTGACAGCAGACATTAACCTTCCTGAGATCAGGGTCCAAAAAATTATAGCAGAGATCATGTATATCCAAGCGATAAATTCATTACCAGTATGTGCTGAAATGGGACAAAAATTTTAAAACTAAAAATTTGCATTTATTAGATTTACATAATAAAATACATGATTTTAAAAATTTATTTTTAGTTACAATTTAGAAATTATTAAACAAACAGAAAACAATATTTACCAGAGCTTGGTATCTTTCACATGTAATACAATATCAGATATCACATACCCGGAAAGAATTCCTGTTATAAACAAACTGAAGAATTAAACACTATGACTGGACAGTAATCCCATGCAAACCTGCATCTATTCATGACCTGGAGCCTGTGTGCCCACCATATGTGACAATGTTCAGGAAAAGAGTTTACTCTATCACAAGTCAGTCATGACCACTGGAGGGTTAACATAGAACTATTTTAAACACAAGTTTCTGTGTGAATGCACATAAGTACCCATGAAACTGCCCTGTTGGCAGGACATAGGCTGGACTAAGTCACTTCTGGAACTCCAGCTACTGGCCATGTGGCTGACACATAGAAACACTAAGTAAAGATTTGCTGAGTGAATCAGTGAAAAAAGGCATTCCTGTATGCAATTATTTTTAAATTTTCATCCTTGTCTTAAACTACACACCTCAGTTCCTCTATCACCATGCCCATGGGCTTGCAGCCCCACACACGTGACCATGCTTGTTCCTTATCCTTAGTCCCTCTCAGCTTCATGGAGGGGCTCCGTTCCAAACATCCCAGACTACTTCACTGTGCTTTGGAAAACTCTTCCTCCAGATCTCTTGAGCCTCTCCTTTCTCTGGATACTCAACTTTTCAATAAAGTTTTTCCTTTTGGCATAAAATCATTTCATATGTCTCCATTCAACAAACACCAAAATCTTCCTTGATCAACACAGCCCTCTGTATTATCATGCTAGGGGTGAGCTTCCTTTCCTAGGCCCAGGCTTGAAAGAAAACTCTACCCTACTTTCAAGGCCATGTTTCTCACTGCATACACATCCCTAACATGTTACAGTCCAGCTTCTACTCCTTTCCACAGAGGCTCTTTGGCAGAAGTCAGACTATTTTACTAAATTCAGTAAACAATTTGGACTTATTTTCTTACTCAGTTCAGACACAGTCACCACTTCCTCCTGCCTGAAATTCCATCTTTTCTTGCCCTCTGAGAACACCATGTTATGGTGCTGTTCTTTCCTTTTTCTGAGGTCCAGTTTTCTGCTATTTTCTCCACATTAACCTCTAACCAATACATTTAGAATCATTTCTTTTCAGATGACCCACAGGCTCCAAACTACATACTTGAAAACTGAATTTATAGTCTTACCCTTGAAATTTATCCTCAGAGGTGCCTTTTAGTAGCTCGAAATGGAGATGAATTGTGGTGGCTCCTGTAGTGGCCTAGCCTGATCCTCCTCCATGATTGAAGACAGGTCTCCACAGCTGCTGAACTGCGTGCAGTGAGTGATTGACATGGCTGCCCCCTCAAGCTCCATGCCATTCTAAGGGCCATCCAGGTTTTAGAGATCACCATACAGGTGGCTGAGACCTTCCTGGAAACTCCATCAGAGCCCAACTTCTGCCAGATTTTGCTTCTTTTCTTGCCTCTCCGTCCCTGTACTCACCTTTCCCAGGTATTTATGATGAGAGATCATAAACCTGCTGCACACTAATTCATGCCTCTGGCTTCCCTGGGGAGTCTAAGCTCTAATACTTACCCCTGATGTGTCAATTTAACTGGTTTCATTCATCTAATTAAATGCCAAGCTATAGATTTGAAACTTTCTAATCTATGTATCTGTCTTTTCCTCGATCAACCTGCTTTCTCCTGCCACTCACTCTGATACTACTTGACTTCAGAGGGCATTTTTAATGGTTGGACTCCAGTGGCTGTTCTTAGCTGTTCTCTTTGCCTCTAGTCTGTTCATCTTCTAATTCATCCTTTGAGATTGTTTAGTAGGATTTTTCCAGCTCATAAAGATAATATATCAAATCATTCACTTCATAAGGACTTTCAAAGGCTCCCCATGTTTAACTTTCAGTCATACGTTCAGTGATATGTTCAGTCAGTCAGCATCTACCATGTGCCAGGCACTGCAGTAGGTCTGGTGACAGAAACAGAGTACTTGTCCTCATAGACCTTATATGAAAGAAAACATGAACAAAAAGATCTGAGGTGCAGGAGCACAGAGGACTCTGACAGCGTGGTGAAGGGGAAAGGCATGAATCAAATGGGCCATCAGTTAGGTGGGCTTAAATAGCATCTGTGGCAAGTCCTGCAAAAAAGAGGTTGGGAGGGATGGAGGACTTCCAGAAGAAGACTTTTCTGATACAATGTAAATGATTAGGTTTGGAACAGAAAACTCTTATATTCTCATGCAGTCTCCCTCTAGAGATTTATTTTCCATCCATTCATCCCATCCACCAGGACATCCACACCCTCTTCGCACAAGCTTTAGAGACCTCTCTGCTTCAGCCCATTCAGCTCCTCAGCTGGGTTTCCAAGGTTCCTCAAGCTGCCATTTCCTCTCTCACCGTGCGCCATCTGCTTCTTCATGAGGCTTTCTGTTACTCATCTTCAAAACCCAGCAGTCCTGACTTCCTCCTGGAAATCTTTCCTAATCCCTCACTACTGTTTTGATGTTCTTTATTGTTTCTCAGCAATATCCACGCTCGGAATTCACATCTTACCCACTGCAACATGCCACTTAACAGAATGTTTTTCAAGCTACATCTTGCATGTTTTGAGAGAAAAGGTTGTGTTTACTTGACTCTACAATTGCTGTGCTTAACATAGATACAATATTTGGCACAAACCCAAACAAAATTCATGACTAAATTAGTAAAATCAATGGATGATTGAATTTTGCATATGTGTGCACCACATGTATCTTCATACAGGTATTCTAAAACTTAACACTAACTTAGTCATTCTTTAACTATGACAAATAAAAACCTTGAAGTAAGTAGATTTCAGCTATCCTGTAAGTTTTTCACTGAGAAGTCAGTGTGGAGTATTAGATTCTAGTAGTTTAGATGTTCAAAAATGGACAAGCCATTCACTGTCCAGTCTGATTGTTTTGGTTTCCCACTTGAATGGCTGTTTGGGGATTCTCTCCATTTCTGTCATTATATACCAGCACTTAATCCAGGGACTTGCACAGTAGAGTCATGGTTTAAATATTATATTCATGTTTGTGAGTTCTGTGGAGTTCAGCTTAATGGGATCCCAGCTATTGCATTCCATCCACAAAACCATATTAATTCCTAGTTTAAAGAAATATAATCTATGTACTATATGGTTTTTAGTTGAGAAAAAGAGAGAGAAACAGATAGGCTTTTCAGGATTAAACTGTCAAACTACATATAAATAGATCTTAAATCTAGATGGAATTCACCCAAGAATTTTTTCCTATACTTTTTTAATTTTTAAAAATTTTCATTAGTGTGCACTTGTTGTGCTTAATGATTGCATTCATTTTGAGGAGTTGGTAAATGTACATAACACATCTTAATTCTTTTTAACCCCCCTTCTCTTTCTATGTCTTGGTCCTTTCCCTCTTGCAAAAAATTATCTACTTGTTTCTTATTATCTATCTTTTGTTACATTATGAAACTACGATCATTCTCAAAAATCACCATGATGAAAAAAAAAATCGCCATGACGCAGGGCAGGAGACTGTCAGCACATCACCCATCTTTTACAAGAAGGTGAAGAGTTGCCTAGCTTCCATACTGAGCAAAGACACGAAGTCCCTGATAAGTGAGGAAGACTTTGGACACTTCAGTGAGTGTAAAACAACCTCCTGAGACAAAAGTGGTCCTGTTCTGCCAAGGAAAATTTTGGCTTCCTGATTTATTTAAAGTTTTTGAATAATAAATTAAAAACTATGTAGGGTGGGTTAACTAATGATCAACTTGTAATACCCAGTTGAAGTGAGGCAGTGTGGTTCTGGGTGTGGAAGGCCCACCTGAGGATTGTTCCCTACAGCATAAAAGAACTGGAGAGGAAGATGATATTCTGTTGATTCTCCTGGAGAAGCTTGTCATTCTGGCCTTCCTGATATGAGCTGAGCTGTTCTCATCATTGGAGGAGCTCGGGTCCTTGCTGTCACTGAGGATGTGGTTCTCTTCGGAGGAGCTCTGGTCCTTATGTTGAGCATTACTTCCTGGTCCCAGTGCAGATCCCTCAGCCTGGTGTCACACAACCTTCACCCCACTGGTGCAGACTTTCCAGCTTCCACCACTGACCTTTTAGCTTCCCAATGCAGATCCTAGATACAGACTTATATGAGACACTGTTGTGGGCTCCGGGCCTCCAGCTGGACTCGTGAAGGACATTGCCATGGGCTCCAGGTCCTCATCTGGACTCCTGCAGCACACTGCAATGGGATCTACACCCTCAACTAGATTCTTTGGGTCTCTAGTGTGTGGGCAAATCTCTTGCACTCCTCTCCATAGGACTTTTTGGGTGAATGTTATAAAATAATCCTGAGAAGTATGTGTCTAGCCTCAAATCTATTCCCTTGCAAACCTTGACTACCACACCATGAAAGGGATAACTATGGAATATATTACAATGAAGTTTTCCCAAGAAGAGCATTTTCAATGTTCTAACTTCTAAAGAATAAGTGGTATTGAAGGAGCTTGAGGAAAGTCGAAAATTCTACAAGCAGTACTCAACAAGTTGCTTTCTTTTGGGCCCAGAGGTAAGCACAGAGCTCCATCTTCCAAGAGCACCTAAAACTCTGTGTCCAGAGGTGGCTCCTTGTCTTTCCAAAACTACTCCTCCTTCTGACAGTTCCGGTTCACAGACAGAAAAAAACACCTCAAAGACTCCTGTTCTCCTCCATCAGAATGATTTGACTAGAACAAGTTTGCTCATGTCTCTTCCCTGACTAAACCTTTGGATATTTCTCCATAGTTGACAGAATAAAGTGTGAATGCTTCCCAGCCACACCTCCTGCCAGAATTATTGTGCAGAGTTTTTTTTTTTTTTTTTTTCCTTTGTGAGACTCTCTGTGCTTTCTTCCCTCCAAAGTTTTATGTATATAGTTTCCTCTGCTCAGCACGTCCTCCATCTCTGTCTCCTCTCTAATTTCTGGTCATCTTCCAAACTCTGCTTTAGAAGTCAACTCTTTCATCCAAGTTCCTCTACTTCAGTTTCAACTTCACTGACACTAGCAAAACCCCTGTGCTCTAGCTAACCATAGAGCATTATAACCTGAATACTGCATGAAACGGGTATTTAAAACTAAGATGCTACAAGGAGATTGTAAGAGAAAAGTAATGGAATTTAGGAGTCTCCTGATCTCTGAGCAGCTCATATTACCCAACCAGTCTCTTCCTGATTCATTCTCCAACAGCTGGCCAGTAAGAGATGACTCAGAAGACAAAGGTGAAGCATTAAATTTGTGACCTCAGGGTACAGGTAGAGTAGGGTTATAAAAACTGAAATATGGAGCAAAATGAATATGCTAGCACTTACTTCATAGGCTAAATATATCACCAAGTTTAAAAATAAACTAAAAGTCAGCTACATGAAAATTTATTGTACTTATTCCCATGTGACCTTCCTCTTTCTAGATCCATAGATGGAAGCTGGGAGGCAAAGGAAGTAGGAAAGAATGGGAGAGCAAGGAAGGACACAGTATCCTGGCATACTAGTGTGTGCATACTAGCATACTGTATAACGTCATTTCTTCCCAACTTGTTTCATTTAACCTTCCAAAACATATGATGAGGTCGATATTGTGATGTTATTCCATCTTAAAAGGGTTAAACTGAGATATAGTACTGTTAAGATGCTTACCCTTATACCTATGGCCCAAAAGAAGAAGAGGAACATGGTATTGTGGCAAACTAGTATTCCCAGACAGTCCTGTTCTGAGCCCGTCTTCTCAATAAAATGTAAGCTAAATCTACTATGGGGACAAAGTAGGGCTGAAGAGAAAGTCTTCCTGCTGCACATACTGTTCCTCAACCTTTTTTCCTGAAAAATCCTTTGTGAAGACTGTTTATTTGAGATACCAGGCAGTCCTGTGATTCAAGGGAGGATCTTCCCTACCTCCTAGGAGGTGAATCTGATTGGTAAACCAACTGATTTGTTCACCTTTCCAAGGATGAAGAATGGGCTTTTGAGACTATTCTGGCCAAAGAGGTATAAGAAGAAATTTGCTTGGAAAAAGATATAATTTTGCTTTTTAAAAAAGGAGGAGGAGACACTGTTCTTTCCTCTGTCTAGATTTGCCATCAGCAGTCTGTGCATGGAGTTGTACCTGCCATCTTGGGGTCATAAGGAGAGTCCCCTTCAGAGGGTATGCCAGCCTGCTAACAAGGGCACAGGGAGGTGTAGAAAGACCTAGTCCTGCACAATGATGTTCATCTACTGAACTAACCTAAAGTTGTTCTCATTCCAGGCTTCTCTTTATTTTACATTTGGCCCTTTGTTATCACTGCTTGAAATGTTATAAACAGTAAAGCTCTTTATCTTCATGTTTGCTGATGAGGTGTGCATGTGCGCATGCATGCATGCGTGTGTTTGTGTGTGTGTGTGTATGTGTGTGTGTGTGTGTGTGTGTGTATTGAAGGAACAAGGGAAGGAGAAATGTAATTCTCCTTCATCAAGAATCAAACTCCCTACTAGAATTCTTAGAAAGTTAGATGTCTCACATTTTAAAATTTTGGAGAAAAGCTTTATACAAATTTTGAGAAGTAGAAATTCAGAACAGGAAACACAAGTACTGTGTAGTAAAATGGAAATATCCTCAGTATGAGATATGTGTATGTGTTTCCTTCTACTGTGCATGTTTCAGTCTCATTAACTGTCCACAAGACCAAAAAGTTTTGAGCTAAGTAACCGTGTGGTTTCCTGTTTGGAGCGTGGTTATGGCAAAATCCAAACATAGTGGAAATTTCCAAGCACAACGATCTTCAAGAGACATCTACTGTTGTGCTCAAAGTCAACTTGCTTCTCACTGGGGCAGAAAAAACAAATAGAATATATTACAACTGGGGAGACCCAGAGTAGAAACTTGTTTGTTGTCCTCAGAATTTTGCTTACCCTTTTGTTCACTTTCTCTTTGAGGACCCACAATACTCAATACCCACAATTTAAAGGACAAAAGAGTTATTTTGGTTAAGGTTTTAATTCGTGGTTAGTGGGCTGCAAGGCACAACAGCATGGCAGAGGGGCATGGTTGGAGGAAGCTGCTCACATGATGGTGGACAGGAAGCAGAGGATGAAGGGAAGAACCAGGAAGGGAGATACACCCTACCAGGCCACACTCCACCAAATCACATCCATAGTGATCCACCTCTCCTGGAAGGTCCTACCTCCTAACAGCAAGTCAGCTATAATGTCCCTGTACTCCAATCACCTTCCAAATGTCCCACCTGTGATTACATGAGGCTTTAGCAGGTTATCTAAATATGAATCACAACATCCCTTTCCCCTGTTACCTTTGATTTCCATATAAAGATCTAATTATTTCCAGGGAAATAAACTCTTTGTTCCAGGTGTGGAGCACATATGACCTGGGTTAAGCCACTCAATATGCTTGCTTTTCCAGGTCATGGTTACCGTGTAGAAGCAAGCTTGTTACCTCAGCTGGTACAGTCAGATTAACTTCCAGAATGATTGCTGGGGGTTTAAGTAAACACACCCTGTCTTGCTACCTGAGGTGCCCAGTAGCCTGTGATTTCTAGGTGCCATCCTGAAACCAGTGTCCAGTGAAGCTAATATTAAAACTGTGTCTTTAGGTCACATAGTTGAGACATTAAATTAAACCTTATCTGAAAACATCCCACTCTTGCATTGTCCATTTCATGATCCAATACATTTCCTTTATTTTTAAGCCAGTTTGAAAAGTTTGATTTCTTGTTGACATTTACAACTCAAAGCCTAATTGATGTGGTCTGTTGGAATCACTCATGCATCTCTTTAATGATAAAATGTGACCCACAGAAGAAAGTGACTTGGATAAAGTAAATCAGCTACATTACCACAGACTTGCTACTGAAGACTGTTTCTTGTCCCCTAGTTTGTTCTTCTCTCATAAATCGCTCAGCCCACACACACGGTTATATTTCTTGCTACTTAAATTAGTATCGCAGGTAGACTCACAGACTAGTGAAAAATCTATGCCTGTGGTTGCCAGGGCTCCCTGGATATACATTGTGAAGTAATTTTGGGGCAAATGCAATGGAATCATACTGAGCCGGTTGGATTTCCTAACCTCTTCTTAAACTTGTACGTTACTTGCATTACTGAGTGTCTTCCTTCTATCCTCAGAGTATTTCATAGTAACCAGCAGGCATGAAGAATGAAAGGGGGATCAAACCATATGGTGAATGTTTAAATTTTAAAAATTATCTAGTAATAGACACCTTGCCATGATACACCCTTTAAATAGTCTGCCTTGCCTCAAAAATAAACATACTTATCCAAAGCAGTTCTGGAAGTCCTCTTTTATGAATGTCTTTACAAGGTATGATCAAAGACACCATGAGCGCTGCTTCTAAGTGCCATCTCTTGAAAAGGCAGGCTTATAAAACATTACAGTGCATCCTCATTCACCTTATTCACCAGATGTGGCACTGTATAATTTATGGCTCTTCTCCAAAGTCAAAATGACCATGTGCAGTGCAACAGTCTCAATCTAAAATGTCTCCCAAAGTCTCCTGTGTTTGGAAGGTGACCAGATCATGAGGGCACTATAATAATCCATGGATTTACTGGAGGTTAGTTCAGTAGCTGGTGGACAAACAGACTTAGATTTTTACAGTGTTTCACCCAACAACATTAGAATACACATTCTTCTCAGCTGCTCACAGGACATTCTCTAAAATACTTCCACAGTTGTTATACAGATTTAATGCAAGGTATACTAATGTTATTTTGATTGGGATTGCATTAAATCTGTACAATAATTTTGGGAGCATGGCCATTTTCACAATGTTGGTTTTCTTATCCATGAGCCATACTCCCAAAATTGTTGTATAGATTCAATGCAATCCCAATTAAAATACCAGTAACATACCTCACAAATCTAGAGAAAACATTCCTAAAATTCATCTGGAGCCGTAAGTGGCCTGGAATAGCAAAAGTAATCCTGGACAACAAAAACAAGGCATTAGGCATCACAATCTCTGACTTGAAAGAATAGTACAAAGCTACTGTGATAAAATCAGCATGGTACTGGCATAAAACAGACCTGAAGTTCAATGGAATGGATGAGAAGATGCAGACACAACTAGAAACACACTCAGCCTCCTTATCTCTGACAAAGGGGCAAAACATGTTCACTGGAAGAAAGACAGCCTCTTTAATAAATGGTACTGGCAAAACTGGCTTTCCACAAGCCAAACAATAAAACTAGATCCATGTCTATCACCATGCGCTAAACTAGGGTAAAAAATGGTTCAAAGATTTAAATATCAAAACACAAATACTAAATCTGCTGGAAGAGAAAGTAGGTAGCAGTCTTGAAGACATAGGGGTAGGCAGAGAGTTCATGAACAAAAACCAAACTGCATGTGAAATACTTCAAAGAATCAACAACTGGTGTCTTATCTTATTGAAAAGGGTTTTCACATCAAAAGAAATCACCAACAGAGTAAACGGAAAACCCATGAACACTGTTTCACTGCTTATGGGAGTGTAGAATGGTGAAAGCACTGTGGAAATCAGTGTGGATATTCCTCACAACACTAGGATTAGGAGCCCCACTTAACCCAGATATTCCCCTTCTAGGTATTTTCCCAGAAGAATTAAAAACATCATACCACAGCAATATATGTGAACCCATATTTATAGCAGCACAATTTAAAATAGCTAAATCTTGGAAACAACCCAAAGGCCCAACAACTGAGGAATGGATAAAAAAATGAAGCATTTTTATACAATGGAGTATTACTGAGCTATAAAAAAGATAAACTTGAAGCTTTTATTGGTAAATGGATGCAACTAGAGACCATATTCATAAGCAAAATATATTGGACCCACATGTGTAGACATCATGCTGCCTCCCTAGTGTAAGAACCTGAAAGAGTAAATAAAACCCAAAACATACAATGGATATTATGAAAGAGAAAGAAATTGCTCAAAAGAAGGAATAACTAAGGTGAGGGAAAGGAGAAAAAGAAAAAAAGAAGGGAATCTATCTATATGTATCATCTATCTATATTGATAGGTGGATATATATATTTATTGATACAGAATGGTAGCTGGAATAATGTCCTGCTGATGTCTAATAGTTTATTGAAAGGGACAGTTAATGCTTAATTTTTTGACCAATTTTGCATGGTTATATCTGGTAATCTGAACAACTACTTTGAGGACAACAATATGTAATATAACAACCATTGGTGAATTTCTATCATCTTGTTTATTGAAGTTCTGCATCATTTCTCATGTTTTTCTGACATTCATTTTTTTATTTGCTTAATTGTTTTATCAATCTTGCATTCTTACATCTGGTAATCTAAGCAACACTGTTGAAGATAACAATATGCAATATAACAACCCCTGTTTATTCCTATCATTTTGTTTTGAAACCATGTATCATTTTTATTGTTTTTGCTTTGTTTTGTTTTTGTCTATGTTGTTGTTATTTTGGGTTTTTTAGTTCTCTTTAAAATAAAAAAGAAAATGTGAATTGGTCACATTTTGAAATTTTTTATTTTTTATTTCATGTGTTATTCTTAATTCTTACTCTTTTCTATTTTTCAATTGAAAGTATTTTTGCTCAAGGAAGCCAAGGAGATCTTAACTGGAGATGGGACTAAAGTGTGCTGAGCAGTGACCCAGAAGGATGGTTGGCAGTGTGTTTGAACCATTCTTTCGAGATATTTGACTGAAAAAGGAAGAGGAAATCTGGAAGAGAAATGTAGATTGAGTTATGTACTCTTAATATTTTAAAATTTTTATTAGTACATATTTTCAGTATATAATGATTACATGCATAGTGGTAAATTAGGACATGTACACAACACAACTCGAGTGTTTTTACTTCCCCTTCCCCTTCACAACTGAATCTGCTTCTCACTTTTAAAAGATCCATCTCTCTGTTTCCTATTATTTGTCTTGAGTATCATTTTTTTTCCATTTGGTACCAGGAATTGAACTCAAGACCTCACACTTGCCAGACAGGGGCTGTGCTGCTGAGCTATGCCACTGGCCCGGTATTCAGTTTTAACGGGAAAGATCCAATTGAGAAGGAGTATGGATATGTAGGAGAGAGAAGTTAAAACAAAAGACTCCAGAGAAGAGAAAGATTGGTGTTACCAGGATGGGCAACTTCTCTTTCCACAGAAGGAAGGGAAGCAAGTTTCGATGCTGGATGTTGTTTTTCCTGTGGTCTCAGAGGCAAAAACTGGGAATGCTTTTGTCGATGATCTTTCAAGACAAATGCACATGCAAAGTATAAAATGTAAGAGGTCATCACGGTGGTTTGGTTAATTCATTCCTACTTGCTGACAGCAAAAGTCCAGTTTGTTTATTTATTTAAATACACACACACACACACACACACACACACACACACACACACATATATTCACATAGAAACTGTACATATACATGGGGTACAGTGCAGCATTTTAATTCATGTGTATGTTATATAAGATCGGATGAATCATTATAATTAGACCATCTCTCACCTCACACTGAAGTCCAGCTTTTCTTGACTTCCGCTCACCTCAAGAAACTTAGCTGCATTTCCATTCTACCTTCTCATTGCCTATAGAATCTAAAGCATATTTTCCCCATTTCTGTAACCATTGTCTTGTTTCAGATTATCTGCACTCCCATCTAGACTATTTTGACAGCTTCCTAATTGATCATTCTGTTTCTGCACTTCAACAAGAATCCTATCCCTAAAACATAATTTTAGAAATCAAATCCCCCTGAATAGAAGCTTTCTGTGGCTTTTTTCTTTCCTTGAGACAAAAGCAAGTCTCCTGCAACCAACCCACAACTGGGCCCAGCTGTACGCTCTTCCTTCTTCACACCACATGCCCTAACTCATACTGAAATATATACTGACAGACCCTCAGATTGACCCAGGCCCTCTCCCGTCTGTGGGCTTTTATGCTTTTTGTCTTTTCTGTCCAGTTCTCTTTTTCTTACTTCGTAGGGCTCACATGGATAACTGCTAATTTATTCCTCAGGTCTCCTCTTAGATGTTGTTCTGCAGAAACTGTCCCAATCCTCCAGGACTAACATTAGCTGCTTCTCAAAAGGCAGCATCAAAACCTGGTCACAACCTATTGTAGCATTTATGTATATCTATCTCACTCTAGATTATATATTTCACATTTTAAAACACTTTGCTTGTGTGCACGTGTATGTGTGACAGCACCTAGAGTGATATATTTATTTAAAGAAGGGCTTTGTTTTCTTTCAAATGAAAGATAACAAAAGCATATTTGTGTTCTGGTACTATTACTCATTTAAATTAATGGGAGACTGTACCAGTGAAGCCACAGAGCTCTGTAGTTTTCTTGTGAGGAGGCTTTACAACCATGAATTTAACTTCTGTAATAGATACAAAACTATTTAGTTCATATATTTCTTCTTAAGTGAGCTTGGATAGTTTGTGTATTTTCAGAAAATAACTTCATCTAAATTGTCACTGTTAATGCCCATCATTTTGGTCTGAAGCCTGGAATCATTTTTAATGTTCTTCCTTTGTTTTGTTTATGTCTGTGATTTTGGTAGTTTGCTATTGTCCTTCTTTTACTGCTCTCTTTAAAATAAAAAAAGTTCATAAAATTGTCTTTTTAAAAAATGTTTATAGAGATTATAGCAACCCAACCTCTTTCATTCCTAAAATTAGCAATTGCCTCTCTGTTTCCTGATCAATCTAGCAAAAGGTAACTTTCTCATTTAATCTACTCCATTGTTCTTCTCTCGTTCAGTGATTTCTGTTCTGCTATTACTGCTTTCGCTTGCTTTTCCTTTTGTTCTTGTTAGTTGTGTTGGAATCTGTGGCAACTGACTCCTCTTTTCCAAATGACACCATCCTCTCAGGGTTGCTTTATTGTATTCAACAGATTATGATATACTGGTTTTTCTTCTCGCTTTCATTTATTTCAAAATGTTTTCTGATTTCCTTGGTGATTACTTAGTTGGACTATAAGGTTTTTCGGGTTCACAGGTTCTTTTATTTTAAAAAAAGAACAAGAAACAAAATTCCAAAAAAATGCGATGGAGAGGTAACAATGGTTAATACAGTGTGTATTGTTATCTTTAAATTAGTTAGTCAGAACACAAGATATCAGCTTTTAATTGCCCAAACAATATTAAGAGAAATCAGTAGTATAACTATTTTAACTATCTTAAATGCTATTTTTCCTTTTGCTTTTCCCTTCTCTCTTTTCTCCATTCTCTCAACCCAGTTTCTCTTTCCTTTTAAACTTTCTTCCCATTTTTCAATGTCTGTTGTACATTTGGGTCTTATTTACCTTTTCAGCTTCTCACACTAGGGAGACAGTACTATATTTACACATTTGCATCTGGTTTATTTCATGTACGAGTATGGTCTTGAGTTGCATTCATTTACCTATAAAAGTCGTGAGTTTATCTTTCTTTATGGTTGAGTAGTACTCCATTATACAAAAAGACCACATCTTTTTTTAATCCATTCCTCAGTTTATGGGCATTTGGGCTGTTTCCAAGATCTAGCTATTTCCAATTATGCTGCTATAAACATGGATGCACGTATATTGCTGTACTATGGTTTTTAATTCTTCTGGGAAGATATCCAGAATGGGCATAGCGTGAGAAGAGACCTAGAATAGCAAAGGCAATTCTGGACAATAAAGGCAAGTCAGGGAGCATCACAACTTGAAATTGTACTGTAAAACTACTGTTACAAAAACAGCATGGTACTGGCAAAAACAAAATAAAACAAAACAAAAAAGACATGAAGATCAATGAACAGACTAGAAGATGCAGAAACTACTCCATACATACTCATCCACCTTATCTTTGAAAAAGTTGCCAAATATATTCCATGCAAGAAAGATAGCCTCATTAATAAATGGTGTTGGAAAAACTGACTCTGCACAAACCAGAGATTAAAACTGGGCTCATATGTTTGACCATGCACTAGACTAAATTTGAAATGGATCAAAGACCTAAATATTAAGACAAAAACATTAAATCCCCTGGAAGATAAAATAGGTAAAACTCAAAACATTGGTGTTGGCAAAAACTTTATGAATAAAACCCAGTTTCACAGGAACTGTCACAAAGAATCAACAACTGCGATCTCATCTTATTAAAAAGCCTTTGCACAGCAAGAGATATTACTAACAAAGTGAAGAGACAACCCACAAGGTGGGAAAAAAAAATTGCCAGCTGTTCCTCAGACAAATGATTACAATTGAGAACACAAAAAGGACTCAAAAAATGGGACCTCCAAAATTTCAAGACCCAATCCAAAAATGGGCATCTGAGATGAATACACATTTCTCAGATGAAGAGATACAAACAGCAAATAAGTATAGTAAAAGATGTTCAACATTACTGGTCATTTGAGAGATGCAAATTAAAACAACACTGAGATTCTATCTCACCCTTTAAAGAATGTGTTATCAAGAAATCAACCAATAACAAATGCTGGAGGGGCTGTGAGGAAAAAGGAACCCTTCTCCACTGTTGATGAGAGTGCAGACTGGTGCAACCACTGTGAAAATCAGTGTGGAGATTCCTCAAAAAACTATGACCTATAAGTTATTTAGAAGTACATTGTTTAGTTTCCAGATATCTAGGGTTTTCTACATAACTTTCTGTTCCTGGTTTGGATTGAATTTATGTGGTCAGAATACATGCTTTGCAAAATTTTAACATGTTCAAATTCATTGGCATTAGTTTATGGCCTAGAGTATGACATATCCTGATAAATGTTCCATATTGACTTCAAAAGAATGAGTAGTCTGCTGTTGTTGCTGGAGTGTTCTATCAATGTAAATAAGATCAACTTGGCTGATTGTGTTGCTTGAGGCTCCTGTGTCCTTACTGCTTCCCTATCTGTGTGTTCTGTTATTGAAATCTCTTGCTATACATGTTGACTTATCTAATGTTATTGCAATTCTATTAGTTTTCTAAACTCTTCCTTTATCTTAAGCCTCTGTTTTTTTGATATACTATATTCATCTTTATTATTTTTATTTCCTCTTTATAAATTTCTTCTTTTATTATGAAATGGAGTCTTTCATCTCTAGTAAATTCTTTTTTTTATTTTAAAGAGAAAAAATCTAATACTACATACTGTTATCTTCAATGAAGTTGCTCAGTCCACCAAATGTAAGAATATAAGATTTATCAAACAATCAAAGACAATAACAAGTAATAAAAAAATTGGAAGTGATACAGAGCTTCACCATACAAGATGGTAAGAATTCAACAATGGTTCTTATATTACATATTGTTGTCTTCAAATCAGTTGTTATTACTACCAGATACAAACATGCAAAACTGATTAAGAAACAAGAAAATGTTAAGCATTAACTGTTCAACAAACCACAGATATTAGCAATACACCTGTCCCAGCTATCCTTGTATATACATATAAATTTTGTTTTTCATTTTAAAGAGAAAAGAAAAAAATAAAAGAGCAAAACAAATATATAAACAAGACAGCATAAAAACAATAAAAATGGTAAATTCTTACTCTGAAATTGAATTTGTATTTTAGTAGTATAGACATTTGAAGCAGAATTCATTACAGGTATACCTTAATAAATCCTTTAATTTTAGCCTACTCATATCTTTCTATTTAAGGTATATTTCTTATAAGAAGTATTTAGTTTAATCTTACATTTTATTACAATCTGAAAATGTTTGCTTCTTAATTAGGGTGCCCAGATCATTATCATTTGATGTGATTATCATCATTGTTGTTTTTAATTCTAACAATGCTATTTGATTTCTCTCTACCCTCTTAATCTCTTTTCTGTTTTCTTTGACTTAAATTTCATGGCACTATCTTATTCCCTTTGGTTGGCTTACTAACTAGAGCTATGTGCTGTTCCTTGTTCAATGGCTTTAAGATTAATAATATACATATTTAAGCTAAAAAAGTAAATGTTCACATAACACACATTTTCATGTAGAGTATGAGTGCTGTCACAGTGTAGTTCCACTTCTTCCCTCTCAATGTTTGTGCTATTTTTACCTATTTCTACTCTCTTCTCACATGTATTGTTTCCAAAGAGAAGTAATGTCTTTCTTGTCTGTATTTCTCTGGATATAATATCTTACCATTTTCTCTATGGTTATTTCTACATTTCTCTCCATATCACTGGATTAAAGAAATTTGATTATTAAGTGCAATGGGGAAATCTTCTGCAGGAATACCTGCGAAAAGGCAGTACAAAATAAAATCCCATACTTGAGCAGAAATGTGATTATGTTGCCACCAATGATTTTGGTGAGAGTTGGCATAAAATTAGAAAGGAAATGCAAAATAGAAAAAGGAAAACAGGGAAGAATTTTTTCTCTTCTCCAAAACAGAGAAAAGAGGATGTTTCCATATTCTGTTATATTAGAAGTACAAATGAGAAGATGGTCATTAAGCAAGATCTTTTTCTATTTTACACATTGAGTTACTTTTTAATAACAAGTGTGCAATATATTCATTAAATTTTTGATATGTAAAACCTTCAAGAAGAAAATAAGCCAGTTTTACTGGTTTGCAAACATTTACCTTCCCAGAGGCTGTGTACTACCTCAAATTATCCCTTGAACTCTTTGTCTGAGAAGCTATCAATCTGTGAAGACAAATACACTTGGAAAATATGAAAAAAAACCCAAACTATTTCTTAGGATGTCTCAGAAGCTGGGCATGGTGGTGCACGCCTGTAATCCCAGCACTTGGGAGGCTGAGGTAGGAGGATCACTGCAAGTTCAAGGCCAGCCTGGGCTACATAGGTGAGTTCAAGGCCAGCCTAAACTGTATAGTGAGATCCTCTTTCCAAAAGACCAAATAAAAAAGGATGTTGTAGAGGTTGATATTGTAAACTAATTTTAAGAAAATGAGAGCACAGGCCTGATAACCCAGAGACAGGTTTTTTATTCCCTCCCTTTGACTTCTTAGGTGTGTGACCTTAAGGAAGTCACTTAACAGTAAACCAAAAGCAATAAAACTCATTACAATTGCAAAAGTAATTTCTATTCTTATCCAACTAATCAGGTATTAAAAGGATCAGAGAGCACAACATAAAGATACATGAAAATATTTTCATTTTTCTGAGACAAATTAAGTTAATGTTGCTTAAAGGCAAAGGGAAAGTTCATGAACGTGCTGATGGACACTGGAAATGTTTGCAAACCTTGTACTGTACTTTGCCTTAAAGTGAAATCATAAATGGAGCCCAGAATTTGTGACACTGTTGGAAAAGCAGCTGGTGGGATGGATAAAAGAGAATGAATAAAAAGTGTACAAATTTATACCATTTAATACATATATGACACAAATAAGATATAAAAAACTAAATCCATATTAGAAAGGATTGTTTCTACTTTCAGGTAGCAACCAACGTAAACCATCCCCAAAATGGATATGGACTTTGAATTATCAATGCTGCAAATACTCATTTATGGTAAGGGTAATGGATTGATATAGGTCAGGAGAAAACTACTATCCTTAAATTTTTCAATTTATTTCTACTCTCTAGATTATTACAGAAGGATGGCTGACAATGTAACCCATATACAAACACAGTAGTTTTTATTCCAGCTAAGACGGACAGGAAATTGGTATTTAAAAGTTTGACCCCTAGCAGATCTATTAGGCATAAAACTGTCACAAACTAAAGAAAGATTTGATAAATACTTAAGAGTTAGGGAGGAATCTCCTTGAAAAAATAACAGCATATCACAGTCTTTATGCATGGAATAGTTTTCTTGATGCTATTTGGACAGACTGTCTGATTTTTCTGCAGTTCATTTTAACTCTCTGCAAGGCAGAGTTGATACACCCAACATGAAGATTCTTCATGAGAGTTGTCCAAATCAAAAATTTCCCCTGTTCCTCTGGCAAATTGCAGTGATCATCCACCCACTACTATTTGAATTCTATTGTGGTAGATGATAGGTAGAAGAATACAACATTGGGAAAGATCTTAAAGCTTATTCATTTATTCCTTGGCATTCTTTATGACATATATGCTAAGCACTATTCTATGCACTTTGCAGTTACTGACTTATTAAATCATCTATCATTTAATCATCCCAATAACATTCTTTGAGCTTAGACTAAGTTCTTACAATACATCTGACCCTATACTTGCCACAGAACAGCACTTCTCCTAAGGAACTCATAGTAAATTAGGCATATATAAAGCACAATGTTTTAAGATTGTATATTTCAAAATTAGAGGCTAATTACACAGATAGAATAGAGAATCCTGGAGGAAGGCTGTCGTATTAGGAGTTAGGGACTGAAAGAGTTGTCAGGGAGGTAGACCGAAGGTGCTGTTGGAGTGCTAAGCCTCGAGAAGAAGCTAGCAGAGTGCAGTGGGGCTGTGATGTGGTGAGATGTCTCGGGAAGAAAAAAGAGCAGAAACACATGCACAGAAGCAACGTGCTGTGTATGCATGGAAGCCACGGTCAACTCAGCGTTGCTGGAGTATGAAGATTTAGACACACCGTGCCAGAGACACTGAAGATCTGGACAGGGTTAACTGCAGGAGCTTAGTCTTTGACATGTGTAGATGATGGAGGTTCACGAAAGAATTTTAATTAGGGGAATAAGTGGTCAGATTTATATGTTGTGTATTTCATCTAGTTTAGATAGTCTAGAAGCAGGCGAAGGGTGCGTGATTGGACATGTGCCGCCAGTTAGGTTACTCATGTTACTAGGGCTGTAAACTCCAACACAATAAACTACTGTGCAGCTTTTCTTAGATGCGCATTAGTGCAGTGGTGGCGAACCTACACCAGGCGAGCTTCAGCGTGCACGCAGCGCACTCTGTCACATACAAGCCAAGTCACCCCAGCAGCTGAGAATTGGATAATGGTTGTTCTTTCTAAATTAAAACCTCATTATTCAGGTTTAATTGCAGTGTTGGCGCTTTGTGATAAGTAAGTGGGTTTGGGGTTGTAGCTTGAGGTACTTATCTTTAAAGGGTTCACTATCTCTGCACTAGCTCGTCAACTCTACCAAGGAAATGTAGCTTTTTGCAACCTTTGTTAAACTTTAAAATTTTTTCATTATTTCTAGGGAGTTATGCTCAAGCCTATTTCTCATTAAAAACTGAAGGGAGTTGGCAAGAACCAGACTTCACTTCGAATCCAGTTTTGGCCTTTGACTAACTGTGAATCATTGGGACAAACTTCAGATTCCTTAGCTACAAAATCAATGGATTGGAGTAGATGGTGCCTAAATTCTGTTTAAATATCAAAGTTCTATGAGACAATTTCTATTCTTGTTCACTTTGTTTTGGTCTTCAAAGGAAATTGGAGACAGATACACGTATCTTATCTCCCAGACAGATATATTATATATCTTTTCTCCCAGTGTTTGCGAGTAGGAAAGTATGTAATGTTAATATGTATGGTAATTAAACTTCACAGATTTGCAACATTATCACTATAGATTTAAACATATGTACTGTTCCCACACTAAATAGTATATAACACACTTCTGTATAAGCCAGGGTACCAAACTACCCGGGATACATTTATGCCAACGTAGCAAGTCAAGTTTAGTTTTTTTAACTTTAAAATTTGTTTTGAAATTTTTTCTTTACTTCTCCTTGAATAATTTGCAGATTGAATCTAACTTTTGAAGGGGATAAAAATTGGCTAAAAGAAAGAAATAAGGGAGTACATAGATAGATAGATAGGAAAACTGTACTGCTGATGTCTAATGGTTTATCAAAAGGAACAGTTAATGACTATTTTTTGTTTTGACGAATTTTGCATGCTTATATCTGATAATCTGAACAACTAATTTGAAGACAATATGCAATATAACAACCACTGGTGAATTCCTACCATCTTGAGTAGTGAAATTCTGTATCGTTTCTAGTGGGTTTTTTGTTTTTTTTTGTGTTTTTACTTTTTTATTCTCTTTAATGGTTTGATCAATCTTGCATTCTTACAGCTGGTAATTTGAGCAACTTCATTGAAGATAACAATATGTATTATAACAACCATTGTTAATTTCTATCATTTTGTTCTGAGGCTCTGTATCATTTTTATGTTTTTGCATTGTTTTGTTTTTGTCTATATTGTAGGTATTTTGCTATTGTTCTTTTTCATTATTCTCTTTAAAATAAAAAAATTAAAATTAAAAAAACTGGCTAAAAGCTCTAGTCAAAGAAAAAGTCTTCAGCCTCTTATTAACATTTAAGATGATAATGGCTCCTCAGATACTCTGTTAGGATAGAAATCAGGCCATCATTGTGAAATGGCACTGTGTTCCAGGAGCACGTCTGATTTGTATTATCGTGAATCTCATACCACGCTGTAAGAGGCAGAATGTGGTGTGCTTTGCTGAAAGCTGTCTTAGTGCAGGGACTTGCTTAAGCCAATACACAGTTATTCATGTGCAAGTGCAAACAAGACCCTAATCTGTGACTTGGATTGTTATTTCTCCTTAAAGGCATTCATCCAAGTGGCTCTAAATGCTTTACTTGGAGACCAAACCATGTACAATTATTCATTTTCGTGGTCTTTGGACAAACTACTGGATGAAATTTTTTCTGCTCAGTTCATCAGAGCCTTAACTTAATCACTCACTCAAATCATTAATATGAAAACAATTAATGTCTAAACAGATATTGTCCTGATCTAAGATGTGATCTCTTGGTGTATACAGGGCAAATCAATAATTCCATCACCAATTATCCATCTGTTTAAAATAAAAGCATCATTATTTATTTTTTATTAGAGTGTCAGCCTAGACTTCCCTTGAAGAGCATGAATGTGTGTGGGCACAAAGAAACTATAAACTCTCTCTCTCCATGGGAAATAAGAGGAAGTTCTACACGAGGAACACAGTAGGGAAACCCAAGTAGTATCTGGGCAGTCAGAGGACTCCGGGGCAGACAGAACACGCAGGAGAAATGCCTGCCTGTGAGGAAAGTAAAGCGCCGAAAGGCAGGCTTAAGAGAGGCCCTTTATACCGCTGTTGGCAGGATGGAGGCCAGATGCTAATGCAACCATTGAGGACCCTACAAAAGGCTTGGCACGTTCTGACCCTCACGTTGAGACCTTGGCACTCATCCCCTTCCGACCCTTTACACTGACCTAATGCTCACTGTCTCCAATCTGCAACTGACCACTTGGGGTGATCCCCTTCAGGCGCTGTGCCATGAACTCCCTGCTGTGGCTTTGTGTTTGGTGGGACAGGGCAGCAATAAGAAGCTGAAAACTACAACCACTGAGATAGACAAGCTGTCTTATCTGCAAAGGTCCCTGCAGCACTGACCTGCTATGTCCATCTGGGGTGCTTACATCCTAAGGGCTAAGATGACTCACTGAGATGTGGGATGAAAATGTTAGAATGCTATTTATATTAATTTACATTCAATTTCTTTTCTGTTTACCTTGTATAAAATAACTATCATATTAGTGCAGTTGAATAGGTACTAGAACAAACACATATATTTATTAAAGCACTTTCATTAATAGGGATGCATATTCAGAACAGCTTGCAAGGCACAGGCGCTATGGCTCAGGTTAGGACATACGCGTTTCTTGAGAAGGACTTGGTGTGAAAGGGTTCCTCACACCCCAAAGCTCTGGTTTGGGCCATTCTTTTTCATTTTTTATCAACCATTTCTTTGGTAGAATCTATCTATATCTCTGAGTTTTCATAATATTTTGCTTATTGTCAGTCTTCTCTGAAGAAAGGTGCAATGTATAGAGGAAAGTAGAATTTATCTGAGGTTCTTAACTGGTCAGAGCGACATCAGAATAATTGGGTATTGAAAGATGAAGTAATCCAGGTTGACTTAAAAGTTTTTGCTTATATATATACACTATAAATATATACTGTAAATAGAAAGTCAACAATGAATTGGGAACATGTATATATAAGTACTTGCTAGCCTGTAGCATAGAAACACAAACAGTAAAAATAAAGCAAAACGAAAAAAATCACATCCAAAACACATAAACACAAAAGCTTCATGAATAGGTGCTATTGTTGATAAAAATAATAATCAACATTGGTCTTGAAACTCATTAAAGGATGGATCATAGACCTCAACATCAAAACAGAAACTCTAAACCTACTGGAAGACAAAGTAGGTAAAAATCTGGAAGACATAGGAGTAGGCAGAGAGTTCATGAACAAGAACGAAGCTGCAAGGGAAACACTTCAAAGAATCAATAATTGGGACCTCATCCTACTGAAAAGTTTTTGTACATCTAAAGAAATCACCAGCAAA
>PVLD010020164.1:0-34579 GCA_004027595.1 Dinomys branickii
AAAGAATTTGAGATATAAATAAGCATAGAACTGGAAATATCTATGACCAGAATAAATCTACACCATGAGATAATCAAAATACCACTAATTTGGTACAAGAACAGAATATTAAAAGAAGGTTGGAGAAATTAAACAAATCACCTATAAAGGAAAACAGTTACACAAGAGTAAGAAATAAAAGGAATAAGGGTAGAAAAGTGAAATATTAAATTACCATTACTTGCAGATGACATGATACTCCATAAAAGATCCCAAAAACTCCACCAAAAGACTTGTAGATTTAATAAACAAATTCAGTAGTATAGCCAAATACAAAGTCAACACTGAAAAATCAATAGCATTCCTGTACACAAACAACAAACTCACTGAGAGAGAAATTAGGGAAACCACATTCTTCACAATAGCATACCCCCAAAATGAAATACTTAGGAAGCAATCGAAAGCAGGAAGTTAAAGATCTATACTTTGAAAATGATAATACTCTGAAAAAGATTGAAGGGGATATCAGAAAATGCAAAGATACCCCTTGCTCATGGATAGAAAGAACCAACATAGTAAAAATGGCCATACTCCCAAAATTGTTATACAAATTTAATGCAATCCTAATCAAAATACCATTACCATACATCCCAGAACTAGAGAAAATTCATTTGGAATCAGAACAGACCTAGAATAGCAAAAACAATTCTCATCAACAAAGGCAAGGCAGGGTGCGGATTACAATCCCTGACTTGAAATTATACTAGAAAGCTACTGTGGTAAAAATCAGCATAGTACTGGCAAAAAAAGAAAAACAGACCTGAGGATCAATGGAACAGATTAGAAGATGTAAACACAACTTCAAACACACTCAGCCAACTTATCTTTGACAAAGAAGCCAAGCATGTACACTCAAAAAACATAGCCTCTTTACTGAATGGTGCTGGACAAACTGGCTTTCTGCATGCCAAAGACTAAAACTACACCCCATATCTCTCACCAAGCACTAAACTAAAATTAAAATGTGGATCAAAGTTCTAAATATTAAAATAGAAACACTAGATCTGCTTGAAGAGAAAATACGTAGAACTGTTGAAGACATAAGTGTAGGCAAAGATTTCATGAACAAATTCTCTAGGTCCTGCCATTCTGGAACATGGTGCCCTTAGGCTCTCTTCTCAAAATAAATTCTTCCACCTTTGCAAACTTGAGGCTGCAAGGCTGCAATCCTGCAGTTTCTTGTGATGTCCTCAGGCCATCTTTCCCATTGTCCCATTCCTTTTCAGCAATCAAGTTCTTCTCTGCTCTATCTTTGCAGCTGACAGCCTACAGCTTTCTGGCCTAACTAGTAATACTTCAAATCATCCTGCTGGGCTCTTTGCTCTTGATTCTCAACATAAATCTAGCTAAAATCCTCCAATCATAGCCATGCTACCACCTCAACATTAGACTGTTAAAATTTCTTCTGCAAGATTAGTCTGCCACCTTAATCTCAGCCTCAGGCAGTTTCTGGCCATGAACAAAATGCAGACAAACTTTCTGCCAAGGTACAACACACATTGTCTGGAGTCCAATAACCAATACAGTCCCTTCCCAGCAGATACCTCCCGAACCTGATCTTTACTGGCAGCACTTCTATCAGCATTCAGGTCTTGTGAGCTCTGAGAAGAGTCTCACATCAAGTATACTTTAAGGCATTCCAGGGCTGCTTCTTCAGGCATCTCCAAACCTTTCCAAATGATTCATACAATCCATTTCCAAAGGCTCATGAACCACATGGTCAGGCACAGTCAGCAAAGATCCCCCTTCTCTGGTACCAAAACCTGTATTAGTTACTTATCTTGTTGCTGAGGTAAAATAACCAACACCCAAAATTAAAGGAGTAAAGTCACTTTGAAGAGGTTTCAGTTTATAGTTTACTGGCTCCAAGGCAAGGTAGCAAAGCAGAGGGGCATCACAGAGAAGAAGCCATCCATGTCAAAGCAGGGCATGCAAAAAGCAGCAAAGCAACAAAACAGTGAGGAAGCAGAGAGCAACCATAGCAGCTCTCTTTCTGTCCCTTCTACTTTATCCAGGTTTCATAGCTATGGTGGGACTTCCCTTTATCCACAGTGAGAACTATGCCAGTTAGTGGACTAATTTAGAAATTACATACCCTTGATCCCAGCATCACATACTCTAGCTCAGTCACTTCTTTGGGGCACCTCTAGACAAAAGCCATAACAAATAGGGGAATGAGAAAATGGGTCATACAGCTCAAAAATCTATCAATGTTAAATTAATAATATAAAGAAGGGACAAAAGAAAAAATTAGGTTAAATGAAGAGGGAAAAAGGGAAAATAAAAAATTCCAATTTCTAGAAGAGTGTTTGCTTCCAGGGTCTATGGTCTTTAATCTTACAAGTCACATTCCTCTTTGTACCTCTTTATAGTTTGTGGGTTTGTCTGGAGCTTTCTCACATCAGTGGGTCCCCTGTCTATAAACTACTCTTTGTGGCAACTGTCCGCCCAGTCACACCAGCAATGAAACGTTTGGAATATTGGATCCTGAGTATCCAGTCTCCAATACTAAAAACTCCTGACATAAGCAGAAATTACTTGTTTATCCTTCAGAGGCTGAGATTGGGCAGGTGAGGAGGAACCTTTCTAACCACTGATGACTTGCCCCTAGTGTGTGTTGACCGAAATGCTGCTGGGCTACATCCTGCTCAGGGATTGCTGAAGAAACAATGGTACAAAGAGGCTTATATACTCCCTAGTCTATCCTGTGAGGAAAGACTCTGTTGTGCTTCATCTATCTTCCCACCTATTTAGGAAGTTCTCAAAATGGTTGTTTCTGTGGAGTATAAGGGGATAGGTCCTGTGGCAGCCATGTTGAGGCAGTTTCCCACATTTTAATGGCTATACTTACACTTTAATCAATCTGTAAGTATGTTGTTTCAAATTGATTCTTTGTATCATGGTATATATCCCTCCCCTTCTTTCAGTTACATGTGTTTTTATTTGATGTCAGTCTCACAGATGTGACTCCTCCTCTATTGAGAAAGGTTTGATCTCTCTCATTTTTCTTGATGCTACTGTAAATGGTATGTTTCTCTAATTCTTCTCAATGAATTTATTATTGGTATACTTGGTATGCAGGTTGGATATTTATTGTTCAGTATTGACTTTGTATCCCTGCTATGCTACTGAATTTTGTTACTAATTTTAGAAGTCTTTTGGTGGAGGTTCAGAGGTTTTCTATATAGTGAAGATATAAATTCTTCCTTTCCTATTTGTATTCATTTATTCCTTCCTCTTGTCTAATTAGTCTGGCTAATATTTCAAGAACTATATTGACCAATATTGGTGATAGCAGGCATCTGTACTGTGTTCCTGACTTCACAGGGAAAGTTTTCAGTTACTCTCCAATTAGTATGTTGTTAGATTTGTTTTTTCATAGATGGCTTTAATCAGGTTGAGATAAAGACTTTCTATACCAAGTTTCTTCAGTGTTTTTATAATGAATGGATCGTGGATTTTATCAAATGCTTTTCCTGCATCTATTCAGATGATCATGTGATTTTTGTATTTCCTTCTGTTTATATGGTATATAATATTTACTGATTTGTTTATGTGAACCATCCCTGCATCCCAGGAATGAAACCTACTTGGTCATGACATATGATTTTTTTGATGATTTTTGCAGTCTGTTTGGTAGTATCTTATGGAGGATTTTTGTATCTATGTTCATCAAATACTTGGTTGGTGCCAGGCATGGTGGGAATGCCTATAATCCCAGCAATTGGGAGGCTGAAGCAGGATTGCTGCAATTTCGAGGCCCACCTGGGCTACAAAGTGAGGTCAAGACCAGCCTGAACTTCATAATGAAACCCTGTCTCAAAAAGACCAAAAATTAAAAAAAATGGTTGGTTCCTTTTTTATTTGCAATCAGGATAATCCTTGCTTCCAAGAATATGTGAGTACTGCTTCTCTTTCTATTTCATTAGAGAGTTTGAGGAGTATTGCTGTTAGATCTCTAAAGTTTTTGTACAATTTGGGAGTAAATTTGTTGGGACCTGAGCTTTCTTACTTGGAAGATATTTTTATTACTTCTTCAATTTTACTGACTGATATTAGGTAATCTAGGATTTTTCTATCTTCTTGGTTCAGTTTTGAAATTCATATTTCTATAAAAATTATCCCTTTCTTCTGAATGTTCCATTTTATTAGATTACAGCTCTCAAAATAGTTACTGATTGCCTCAGTTACTTTTCTCATTGTTGGGAGAAAATTCCCAACACACAAAATTTGAAGGATGAAAGGTTTCTTTCAATTCACAGTTGGCAGAGGTTTCAGTATATAGTCACCTGGCTGCAAGGCAGGGCAGAATGGCAGAGAAAACAGTCCACACCAAGGCCAACAGGAAGCAGAAGCAGTGAGCCTACCTTTCCCTTTTACCAAAATACAGGCTACAAACTTTTTGGAGTGCCACCTCTACAAAGAGTGGAACTTCTGTCTTTAGTAAATCTATTCAGCCACACCCAGAACTATGGTAACTCCAATCAGTGGAATAATTTACTATCAAATACCCTTAATCCTAGTATCACACAACCTAGGTCCAGTCACCTCTGAAAGCTCCAACAGCGAATGCATATGGGTGATATTGAAATACAAGCCGTAACATTCCATCCCTATAACCCAAAGCACTCATCCACATCCCTTAATCAAAAGACATTTAGTCCACCTCCACGACTTGCCTAAGTCCTAAAAGTTTTAGCACTGCAGAAAAGTCCAAGTCCAAAGTCTCCTCTGAGATTTAAGGTAAACTCAGCTTTGAGCTGCTGTACAAATGAAAAGAAAGTTAAACACTTTCAACATACAGTGGCACAAGTTAAACATTACCATTCCAAAAGGTACAAATAACAGGATAGAAAGAAATGGGATCAAAGCAAGTCCAAAATCAAGCAGAACAACATTAAGTACTATAGTTCTAAGTCCAGCATCAAGTGCAATCTGTGGCAAGATATGAACTCCAAAGGGCTCGGATGGCTGCCCCTACGGCACTGTAGATGGCTCTAGAAGCCATGGGTTCTCCTTTGGGATGACTTTGCTCACTCCTTGGAGCTTTCCTCATGTAATTCATGTTCCTGGCTTCTCCAACCTTCTGGGGTCTCCACTACACCAACAGCTTTACACTCACAGAAATGCACTCTTCCCTCTCAGGAGTACACTGCCTGGCCTATCAAACCTTCTGAAATCCTGATGGAACCCTTCCAAACTCAACAATCCTTACATTCTGCATGTACCTGCAGAATGTGGTTTCACCAGCACAATGTGGATAATCTCAAAGTCTGCCACTAACTGGAGCAGTATCCATGCTTTCTTCTCTCTTGGATGTAGAAATGTAGTCCATGGATTGCTTAGCACTATGAACCCAATACCAAACAACAAAATTCTGTAGGCCACTGCTATTTAGGAACATAGTGCTCTGGGACTTTCTTATCAAAGCAAAATCTTTCACTTTTGCAAATTTGAGCTATAAATGCTGAAGTAGAGCTGGTTCTTGTGATGTCTTCAGACCATCTCTTCTATAGTCTTGTTACTTTTCAGCAACAAAATTCTCCTCTGCTCCATCTTTTCAGATAGTAACTTTGCTGGAGCTTGCTGTTGGGCCAAAATCAAAACCTTTTAAGTGACTCTGCTGATCCTATTGCTCTTTATTCTCAACATAGACCTGGATAAAAGCCCCAAACAGTATCCTAGCCACCACTTCAACTTTAGAATGCTTTGAAATCTCTTTCACCAGATTATTTAGTGTACTGCGCTGCATTTCAGTCTCTAGAAAAGAACAAAATGCAAACTTGCTGCCAAAGCATAACACACATGGTATGGAGTCCAATAGCCAATGCATTCCTTGTAGCTAACTGAAACCTCCTGAACTTGGTCTTTACTGTATGCATTACTATCAGTATTGTAGTCCTGTGAGCTCTCACCAAAATCTCCCCTCAAGTTCAAATCATAGCATTTTATGGCTACTTCTTCAGCCAGTGTCTTCAAACCTTTGCTAACTCTCCCTGTAACCAATTAAAAAGGCTTCTGAATCATATGCCCACGTAATGTTACAGCACTGACCACAATCCTATCTAAGCTAATTTTATCATTGATGGGAGAAAATACCCAACAACCACAAGTTAAAAGAGGGAAGCTTTATTTCAGAGCTCACATTTGGGACAGGTTTCACTTAGGTGGCATGGCAGAGGCACCAAAACGGTGGAGTGGTAGGCAGCAGAGAAAGAGCCTCCACACACTGGAATATAGCAATGTGAGGAAGACAAGAGGGAGGGAAGTGAATCCCCTAGATGTTGGAAGGATCTGAGGCACAAGTTGAAGCCCACAGAGAGTGAAGGGAGAAACTTCAACAAAGTAGAAGGAGGTAGCCAGTCACTCCTTCTCCCTGAGACAGGACTGACTGCTTGAGAGGAACAATTCAAACCTGCAGACACACAGTAACTACTGGAGACCCCAAAGGCCTGCAAGGAGAGACACAGCAGTGAAGGGGAACAATAGACAGAAAAGACTGCACTAGCTGGTGGTGAGTGCTAAGGGTTCAACCATTCTGTGTGACAGAGATTGGCCAGGGGCCATCTTGGGGAGGGGCCAGCTGAACTCAGAACTGAGAGCGGCTGCTGGTTCCACCTAGCGGCTCTCAGCTGATCTTAGGCCCATGGAAGGTGTGCTGATGGGTGCAGGCTAAATGAGTCTGGTCTCAGCCAGAAGGTTCATGATTACTGAGATTAACCACTGCCCCACCAAAAAGCTATGGCTGGTTTGCTGGGATAAATCAATACAGATCAGGACTCTGTCTCCACACATTGTCTACCAGTGAGAGCAGAGAGAAACCTGGAACTGGACTTTTTTTTCCTCTCTCATTTGCTTTTTGTGGTGGTGGTCTAGGTGTTTCCCGCCCCCCCCCCCGCATTGTTTACTCTTATTTTTATAAGTGTGAATGTAGTTTCTAGCCTTATAGTGGATTGATAACTGGTGGTCAACTTATAACCCCCAGCTGAACTGAGTAAAGGTGGTGCTGGGTGTGGGAGACCCACTTGGGGACTGTTGCCAGTAGCATAAGAGGCAGACCTGAAGGAGAAAATAGGCTTTTGGGAACTGAAGGAGGCTGTTGGGAGCTGTTGGGAGCAGAGAAAGGCTGTTGGAGCTAGTGGAAGCTGTAAGGAGCTGTTGGTTGTTTTGGAGGAGCTTGTCATGCTGGCTTTCCTGATGAACTTGGCTATTTTCATCCAGCAAGGAGCTCAGGACCTTGTTGGCACTGAGAATGGCTTTAGTTCACTTGGGGGAGTGCTGGTCCACACTTTGAGCATCGCTTCATGATTCTGGAGGGGAAAATGGTGCACTACTGGTTTCCTGGAACAGCTTGCTGTGTTGGCTTCCCTGATGGGAACTCGATCATCTTGATCATCAGAGAAGCTCAGGACCTCACTGTTGCTGAGGATGGCTGTGGTACCTTTTGTGGAAGCTCTGGTTCTTACTTGCACATCACTTCCTGGCTCCAGTGCAGATCCCTCAGTCTGCTAGCACAGATCCTTCATCTCACTGGCATGGTCTTCCTAGATTCCACCATTGACCTTTGGGCCTTTGCAGCACAGATCCGTGAAACAGGCCTGTATGAGATATTGTTATGGGCTCCAGGATTCCAGTTGGATTAGTGGGAGGCATTGTTATGAGCTCTACATATTCAGCTGTACTCATGCAGGACATTATCATGAGATCCAGACCCTCAGATGGATTCTTGGTCTATAGTATGTGGACAGATTTCCTGCACTCTTTTGTATATCATTCTTTGGGTAACTATTATAAATGATCTTACAAATGATATGTCCTGTATTATATTGTTCCCCTTACAAACATATCCCCCAAACCAACACAAGCGTGTTTGTGTTGTTGTTCTGTTCTTTTTATCTCTTCCTTCTCTCATTCTTTCCACTCTTCTGCAGCAGTTTCCCAAAGTTAACATGATCCTCTCCACCCTCCAGTTTTCCTTCTAATTGTTTCCTCTTCTACCTCTCTAGTTTTTCCCTAACTCCTTTTAAATTTTAATCCCTGAGGGTAAAATTGACATATTAGGGACTTACATACTGCATATAATTTTCTGGTCTGTTTTAAAATTGGTTACATAAGTATAAATCTAGTAGTTCATATGGTTAAAGGTGGCAAATTAATGGTTCCATCAGTCTGTCATTTTCTAGGCTATGATTGTTGCTACTGCTATTGCTGATGGTACCACTTTAGCCAAAAGTGACATAATTGTTCTAAACAGCTATTTTTCATGGTATCTCAAGACTGAAATTGACTAATGGTCACACAAAATACTGTGGCAGAGTGTGAAAGAAACAGGGACTGGGCCAAACAGGCAGCAACTTCTCATCCCCAGCAAACTGAAGAGGTAGGACCTGGCAATAGACTCAAAACCCAAAACCTGTTACACTTGGAAGACACCTCAGAGAAGTAGCCATTTCCTAAGGGTACTAAACACTAGCAATAAAGGAACCCAGCAAGGGCAATTTACAAACATCATCTCAGTAATTAAACTAAAAAAAAAAAAGAAAAGTAAACCAGAAGACACTTAAACAAGATACAACCCCCCAGACATCCAATTCGCCAAAGGCCAACCCAGGGGGCAATGAGGTGGGAAAATCTGAAAGCCACCCAACTCACCTTTCTGAAGTGGTAACAACAAAGCAATGGAATGAGGCTCTAGAAAAAATCAAATCAGCAATAATTTCTCACTTATCTGCAGAGATAGTGTCCACAATGAAAACTATGCTTACTGACTCTAGAGCAGATAAGGAGCTTAAGAAAATGATGGAATCCATGAATGTTCAGCATAGGAAAGAAATGGAATCCATAAGGCAGATTCAAGATATCCAGGAGAATAAAAATTCCATTGAAAGTATTCACACCATATTAAGGCAATGTGAGGACAGGCTCTCAGATACAGATGACAGGCTTGTGGTGATCATGAAAAGAAAGATTTCTTAAAAATAGTAAAGGACCATGGGAAATCAATCCAGCAGCAGCTAGATGAGGCAAAAATGAATAAATTAAGATTGACTGGAGTCAATGAAAAAGCAGAAGATAGCACAAATAATATTTTAAAAAATGTTCATAGATGTTATGGCAGAAAACTTCCCTAGTAGAGAAAAAGATCTAACATACAGATAAGTAAGGATATCCAATTAACAACAACAACAACAAAATACTACAGCCAGGCATATCACAGTTAAAATTCCAGAAATTTAACACAAGAATAGAATCTTAAAAGCTGTTAGGGAAAAAAAATCACCTATAAAAGGAAACACAAGAGAATCATAGCTGACTTGTCAGCACAAACCCTCAAGTCAAGGAGAACTTGCAGTGAAGTATTTCAAGTTCTAAAGGAAACCAACCTTCAAGCCAGACTGATATACCCTGCAAAACTATCTTTTAAAATTGATGAAGAAATAAAAATACTCCCAGGAAAATGAACATCTGAGGAAATTTATGACCACAAGCACTCCAAAGTATTTTGAAGGACATTCTAGTGATAACAAGGACTGTAACTCCATGAACAGCAACAGAACAATTTACTAGGGAAGGCAAACAATTAAACAGAGAAAGGGGGAAAAAAGAGGGAGCCTATGAGAAGAAAATAACATGGATAAGTCATTACACAATAGTAATCATCAATATTAGTGGTCTCAATTCACAAATCAAAAGACACACACTGGCAGAATGGATCAAGAAGCAAGATCCAAGAATATGCTGCATACAAGAAACACATTTAATTTAGTTAGGTGACATGGCAGTGGAGAAACAGTCCAAGGCAAGACAAGTAGGAAAGAGCAAGCAGCACAAGGAAGCTTGCCTTTCCCTCTTATTGTATCCAGCTACAAGCTTTTTGGATAATGCCACCCACACCCAGGGTGGGACATCTGCCTTCACGAAATCCATTCAGTTCCACCCAGAATTATGCAAATTCCCATCAGTTCACTAACTTAGTACCACATGCCCTTAATGTCATTATAACACACTATAGATGCAGGTAGCTTCAGAAAGCCCCATCTGAGTGCGTTTGTCTTTGAGAGAACATCTACATCTAACATTAATGACTGGGATTTCAGCCAGATCCATTATTTCTCCTTTTCCATTTCTTTCTTCTTTCTTTCTTTCTGTCTGTCTTTTTGAAACAGGGTCTCGCTATGCAGTTCAGGCTGGCCTTCAGCTCACTTTGTAGCCCAGGCTGGCCTTGAACTCACAAGGATCCTCCTTGTGAGTGCTGGGATTACAGGCATGTGCCTCCATGCCCAGTGCCCCTTTTTCATTTCTAATTACATGATGTGTGGTCCTTTCTTTCCTTATATTAGTAAAATTTGCTAAAGATTTGTCTACTTTCTTCATTCTTTCAAAGACCGAACTTTTATTCATTGATTTATTGTACTGCCTTTTTAGTCACAATTTTATTAACTTCTCCCTTCATATTTATAGTTGTCTTTCTTGTACTAGCTTGGCACTTGAGGCATCATTAGGTTATTCCAGCTCAATCTGTTTTCCTGGTATGAGAATTCATTGCTATAAAACTGTCAAGGACTGCTTTCTCTGTGTCCCATGGGTTTCAGTATATCATACAGAATTATCACCTGACTGCAGGAAGTGTCTAACTTCTTATTGTCAGCTCTGACCCATTGAGTTTTTCCAAGGGATATTATTTAACCTTTATGTATTTACATAATTTTGGTCATTTGTCATTGGTTTTTAATTTCAATGTACTATGGTGTGACAGCATTCAAGAAGTAATTCCAATTCTTTTGCATTTACTTAAGCATTCTTTATGGGCTAGGATGTCATCTATTTTGGAGAAATTTACATGTGTTGCTGAGGGGAATGTATATTCTGTTGTTATTGGAAGGAACACTGTAGATATCTCGTAAGTCCATTTGTTTGAAGTTTGGCTCGACTCTGGTATGTCTTTGTTGACTTTTTGTCACAACTATATTAGTGTTTATCTACTTTTTCCTATCCATTAGTGTTCATTTTAGGAATCTGGTTCTGCCAGTATTTGGTGCCTATGTTTGTAATTGTTATCTTTTCCCATTTAATCGTTTAAACAATAATATGTAGTGACTTTGTCTCTTTTCAAGAGATCTGGCTTGAAACTCACTTTTTATGAAATTAAAATATGGACTGCTTTTCTGTGTTCCCATTGCATGGAATCACTTTCCATCCTTTATTACTCTGTGAGTTTCTTCTTAAATTAAATGTTACATATTTTATATTGCTGCATCTTGTTTTGTGATCCATTCTGCCAATTGGTATCTTTTGATTGGGGAATTGAGAACAATCACATTGATAATTATTACTGAGAAGTAATTTATTCCTGTCATTACCCTTATTTCCTGTTGCTGATTTCTTTTTTGTCCTTTTACTTACTTGCTCATACCACTAGATATATTCATTCTTTTTGACTTACTAGAATTTGTGGTGGTGAACTGATTATCAGCTTGACTAGGGAACACCCAACTGAATTGAGTCAGCATGGTCCTGAGCATGGAAGACCCATTTTAAAGAGGACTGGTATCAGAATGGTATAAAAGTAGAATAGGAGTGAGGATTTCAGATTATTTTCCTTGGAAGGGCTTTGTGGCAGCTGATTTTCCTTGAAGGAGCTTCAGATGTTCCCTTTGGAGGAGCTTTGGTCTTCACCTTCACCTTGGCCATCATTTCATGGCTTTCAGCACAGATTCTTCCTCATTCAGCACTGGCCTTTCAGCCTGCTGGTGCAATCTCTGGCTTCTAGCGCTGACCCTTAGACCTCCCAGTGCAAATCCCTTGGTTTTCTGTCATAAATCCCTCAGCCTCCTGATGAAGACTCATAAGGGTCACTGGCATGGGCTACAGGCCTTTGGCTGGATCCTTTGGATCTCCAGCATATGGACAAATCTTTTGAACTGTTGTACATCTGTGGGCAGTCACTGTAGGCCAATGTTGCCAATTTCTGCATCTTGCATTAAATCTGATTCAGCACATGTCCAGCCTTTTGAAGAACCTTGCCCCAGCCCTTCAAGCTCTTGTAAGCACTAACTAATACAGCATTATTGACTTGTTCATCTTTTCCTAGGATATCATTGTGAATTATTTTAATACTAGTTTGGTACTCATGAGTTTCCTGAGATTCTCGTTGTTATAGAACTACCTTATTCCACAGTCAGTTTTGTAGGATACACAAGTAAGAGTTGGATTTGTTGTGTTGAGGGGCTATAAACACTTTACTACTCCAAGTACCCTTAGCCTTTAAAGACTGTACAGAGAAGTCTGCTCTGATTCTAATGGGTTTAACTTTATAAGATTTGTCCCTATGATGGATACCTCTAATAATTTGATTATAATGTGGCTCAGAAAGATTCTCTTCTGGTAATGGTCATTGGAGTTCTACATACCTCTCATCTATATGTTTATTTCTTTTCCTATATTGGGGAAGTTTTCTACCATTTCTTCTGTCACAGGATTTTTATGCCATCTGTATTTTCTTCTAAGTTTTGACTTACTTCAACTATGCTTACATTAGTCTTCTTTGTGTCATCTAGCACTTGTTGGATCCATTTTTCACATTCTCTTGTTGCTTTTAAAATATCTTGGAGTAGTTGGTCCTTGAACAGATCATTGTCTTATAGTTCTGAAATTCTGTCCTCACAATATAATTTTTAATTTCCTGGATTTGACTGAAATACTTTCACTAATGAACTCTAATTCTTTGCCAAACTGGTCTTTCATGTTTTGTATCATTTTGCTTAGCTCATCTGGTTTTTTATTAATGTCTTCTGAAAACTACTGGATCATTTTAGTTACTGTTTCCATTATCAGTTTAGTTATATCATGTGACCCTACTGAGTATCTTTTTCATGTTTTTTAACCTCTGTTATTGTTTTGGGTAATTTAGGTGTGTGGATTATGCCACTCTGCCCCCACAGTAGTCTGTAGACTGCCTTTGAATGAGTTGGGGCAGTTGGGGGGGTCAGTCAGGAGTTTTGGGAGGCAGTTTTTTGACTGGTCTTCCCTTATATCTGCTGTTTTATTTTTGTACTGAGATTTGTGGACACTTATAGTGTAGAGCCTTTGTTGCTAGTATAAAGATCTCTTTAGTTGCTTTTCCATGCTTTTCTTCAGATATGTCTAACTATAGTTCTTTGCCTCATCCCCAATATTCAACCATTTTGGGTAATTTAGAAGAGAAGAATGCAGTGTAATTAGTCCAACAGTTAGTTCTCTGGGAATTTACTTTAGTACTGTACATGTCACAAAGGTAATCTGTGTGTTGGCTCACAGAGAAATAGGGACATTTATGTGACTATTATATTATCAAATGAATGGACTACAGTAGTGCTGTCCAGACATACTGGATATTAACACACCATCAGAACCAATTTTGTACCACCTTTAACTCAAGAGAAAAAAATCCACAATTATGGTGTTAACATTAAGACAACCCAGGTACTGGCTTTCAGATATTATGCACTAAATGCAACAGCTACATGTCTGCTAATGGTGCAAAAGAATTTAACAGTAGATTTACAGAATGAACTATCAAAAGAGTAACAAGGCTTTATGGTTATGCTATCTATGATATGGGGTTTGGGAACAGGGGAATGCAAAAGAAAACTTAGAAATCTCAAGCTGTGGGAAAGAAGGGAGAGAGAGAAGTAGTACAAAGGATATTATTGTGAATTAAAAGGATGTTTATACAGTTAGGTAACAATAAGAGAAAAACTGAGAAAAAAGACAAAAGAAAAAGGGGAGAAAAAAACAAGAAATTATATAGGGAGTAAAAATAAGAAAAAACAGCAAAAAATTTAAACGGGGCAGAGGAAAAAATAAAGAAGTAACAAAAAAGAGATAAAAAGCAAAAAAGGACAATGGAAAATTCCTCTAGGTTCAATTCACTGACGAAGAAAGGAGGAAAGAAGAAAAAAGCCCTAGAAACTATACATACCAAAACAACAACAAGCCAAAAATAAAATTTCTTTTTCACTTTGAATGTGTAGTTTTCTTCCCTAGGACCTACAATTTTGGGAGAGTGTCTAAGTCAAGACATGTTTCTGCTGATGCTGGTAGGTAAAGAAGGCAGTCAGACCCCAGATCTGTGCTGAATGTTATCATCAGCAGACAGTAGGATTATGGCAAGGGTGACAACATTGTGCCTTTCAAATCCAACACAATTCAAGCTGACCTCATAGCCTATGGCTATGTGGGCAGGGTCTCTTTCTAGTCTGACCATGGTTCCCTGAACATTGCTGTCTACAGTTAGTGTCTCACCCAGTCACTGTGGGAACATAACACTTGGAGCCCTGATTTAAAGCCATCTTGAGCCTGGTCTGAGTCCTGGGTTCAAACAATCAGCTCTTTCCTGGAATGGCATTTGACTAAGCACTCTTCCAGGGTATAGGTACCTGGACTGGAGTCACTCACCAGCTGTTTCCTGTGGGAGGACTCACATAGGAGTGGAATCCTGTGCTCTTCCTGCAGATCACAGCACCCACAGGTCATTCCACTGTTATGTTTCTCCCTGAAACCGTCTTTGGAGACCCAAGCTTTTACTTTGTCTCCATACATTTGGTCTCTCCCAGAAGCCATGAGCTGGAAACCAGGGGAAAAACTAAAGATTGTGCATTCCCTTCACATTGTGTTCGGCCTGTTCAATTTCTCTGTAGGTTTTAATTTTCCTATCAAATCCTTCCTGGTTCCCGGGAATCTATTTTTATTTTTAATTGCCCAAACTGTTATTTTCTAGTGTCCAGATTCCAAATCTCAAGAGAGAATGAGTTATTTTTGTTTACTACTCCCACAGAGTTACTTCTTACAACAGTAGGTTGTTATGTAGCAATGCAACTGCAGCAAACATTGTTCTCTTGTTCACGTGGTCCTTTCCTTTCCACTATTCCATCATACTGTAAGCTAGCCAAGGGAGGCTCCTACTAGAGTTGTGCAGATGTTGGCGCCATGCTCTTGAATCTCCAAAACTATGAGCTAAACAAACTTTTTCTCTGTAAGAACCTAGCCACAGTCATTTTGTTATAGTAATAGAAAATGGACTAATGATAAATAGACCAACACAAGAGTTTAGAAGCATATATACAGACATTTGATTGATGAAAAAAGTGATGTAGAAAAGTTGAGAAAAAAGCTGCTAGATCAGTTGGATACTTACATAGAAAAGGGTGGAGCTTAACTTGTATAATACACCATACATAAAAATCAGTTCCAGGTCTATGAGTGTACCTCAGCCTTCAACCATTTGCCAACCAAGCACAAGGCCATGGATTTGATTCCAGGATTGAAACAAAGTCAATTTCAGGTGAATTTTAGAGGCAAGGACATGGTGAGCATTAGAACTGTTTGCCTACCCAGCATTTGGACCTGAATTCAATGCCAGCACCACTCTCACCAAAGACATAGAAGTAAATTATAGATCTAAATGTGAATAGCAAAACACATAAAACTTTTAGAAGATAACAGAGGGATATATATATATATATATATATATATATATATATATATATAAAGATATGGAAATATTCTATGTATGAAACAAACAAAAAGTCTTAAAAGAAACTACTGCAAATTTTGACACATTAAAATTAAAGACTTCTATTCATCAAAGGATGCCATAAAGGAAAATAAGCCACAGATTTGGGCATGGTTTGCAATATGACACCAAAGTAGTTTGTAACCAGGGTGCATAAAAATTACTATAAGTCTATAAGAAAACAAAAAACTTTTCACAAAAATAGGTGAAAGACCCTTGTACAAGCACTTTATAGAATATGTCTAGACAAACAAAAATGTATCAGAAAGAATACAACCTCATTAGTCTCTGAAAAATGTCAATTAAAAGCACAAGATATTATACACCAGAATATGTATGATTAAACAGATTGACAATACCACGTACAAACAAAGATGTAGAACAGCTGGAGTCCCATATATTGTTGATGAGAATACAAACTGTCAATGACGAAAATTATCATTAACAATAATGTCAAAAATATGCATTCATCAGGGCTGGGGATATAGCTCAGTAGCACAAGCTCCTGCCTGGCAAGTGCAAGGTCCTGAGTTTAGTCCCCAGTACTGCAAAAAACAAAACAAACAACAAAAAAATGCATTCCTTGTGACCCAGAAACTAATCCTATGTATATACCCAAAAGAAATAACTGAAAGCTATAAAATAATATTCATAACCTCATTATTCATAATTAACTCCAAACTGGAAACAATCCACTATTTGTTATCAGTAGAATGACTATATGAATTAGGATATATTCAAATAATAGAAAATATAAACATAGAAAAACACTAATAAAACAACTACATCTATATGCAACATGAATGGATATCACAAATACAGTATTAATCAAAAAACACTAGGCCCAAAAGAATACATGCTGTTTGATTTCATTTATATGAAGTTCAAAATGGACAAAACTATCTATGATATTACAAGTCAGGATAGCCATTAATTTTAGAAAGTGAATATGATACAGAGATGGGGTGGGGCACAATTAGATTTAGAGGTTGTAGAATACTAATAATGACCAATCTCTTGACTTGGGTGCTAGCAAAATGAACATGTTCACTTTATAATAATTCATTACATTGTGCAGCTATGATGTGTGCACTTTTCTGTATATGCATTATAAGTCAATAAAAGAGAGTAAAGAAATGAAGACCTATGTGCTGGGTATTTAAAGTCAAAGATGTCCACCATGAGGGCCACTCTGCAAGCAAAAGGAGTGGTTTCTCTTGGTAATATTCTTGAGAATTATGTGGCCCCAGAAGTTCTCTAGTATAAAGAGATCTTAACTACTTAAAGGTAGTTACATAGAAATTATGCATCATTTTTCACAAGAGAGAGCTGAGACTTAAAAGCAAATAAAACATCAAATGATGTATTACGGGAAAGCTTTTTTTTAACAGAAAGCTTTTTGCACCATCATAAAAGGTGTGAAACCATAAAATGGATCATATGGTAAGGACTCTTCTCCATTTCATTCTCTAATTATTTTAGAAAGCAGGGGAACATTACCAACAGAAGTCTTAACTTACCTAACCAGAGCTGACAGTTCACAGGCTTAGCAAGACCTGAGAAAAACAAGCCTGTTACATAAAGATAAATTTTCTTCATTTTATGTAAACATCTCCAAAGTCCCAAGTAATATTCAACTCAACAAGTATTTGAATACCTTAACTACAACTAGCACTGTGTCTAGCAATGTAGAGCAAGACAAAAAAGAAGGTAGATTTCTGAGGAACTCTAATGTAAAGACACAAGATTCATTTAAAGAACAAGAGCAAAGACAACTAGAAAATGATCCTAAGACAGGATATGGTATGTGGATTGCAGGAATACAGTAAGATAGAAAATGACATGGGTATAATGAAATCAACTGATTAAAGTTTGTGAATGTCACACCAAGAATTCTTCATTTAAATCCTTTGAAGACTATTCATCTCTATCCTACACATCAAAAATAATGTGTGGGTTCATTCATTATGTACAACTTGAATTATTCCTAGTTATCTTCTTGATCAGATTTAATATAGGTAAAGTGAAGTCTGCATATATTAATGGTCTAGTTATACCAAGAGATGTTTTTTTGAGTTGTTAAGGTTAATTTCTATGATACTTTCTCAAATAATTACAGACACACCTCAAATATCCCCAACAGCCCTGAATAAATTCTTATTGACCTACCTATGGTTTAGGATATCACTTGGGAAAATGAATTGAACAAAGTACCATCTTCATTTATCTCCCTCCCAAAGTAATTTTCCAAGGACTAAAAGATACCTAATATTTAGCTAGACTTGGTAGAGAACACTTGTAATCCCATCTCTAAAACATTTTTTAAAAGGCAGGGTAGTAGGGAACAGAGCTCACCCAAAGGCCCTAGGTTCAATCCCCAGTACCACAAAAGAAAAAAAAAACTAATATTTAACATTATGTCTAACACAGCAAACTTTTCACTTATTAAACTGGATTATTAAATTGCACCAATATATTAGCTACACTCATCTCTCTCGTGGTTTGGAAGACTTTGATCATATTTCTTAAAGTCTCCTGACTAAAAAAACAACTAGAAAATCCCTCCATCCTTTCAATTTAATTGAGTTTCTGGGGACTTTTAGCAGTTCTTAGATTTTTCTTGAGAAGCAGCCACCAGAATTTTCTGTCTGATTGTAAGTGAAATCCACTGCCAATCTTTTCACATAGCAAAGATAAGGATTTTTTTTAAATTGTTGTTACTAACACTCTTCCTGAGGCTACCCACCATGTTCTTGACCCTGGAGAAGCAGTCACAGCTGGACCAATTTCTCTATAGAATGATTCACAGTAATTTTTAATTTTATTTTATACATTTTTTATTGTCAAATTCAAAGACTAATAAGATGTCTCTAGCCCTTAAGAGCATCTCTGCCAAGCATCCAGATAAATCTATAAGCTACTTAGCTGCTCCCATTGAAGACAGTTGTGACTCCAGAAAGTCTGATGTGACTCACATTTTATCATCAACTATGTCCCCACTTGTAAGACTTTTCTAACATTTCCCTTGCAGAACTTTACTGATCTCTTTACTTTGTATCTTCATTGCTCCAACTTCCTTCTGTATCCTGTTTTAAATTTTTATATATAGGTATGACATATAGACATGTAACAGTGATTTCTGAGTCGCTTTCTTGAATCATAACAGAGTCTGATTCCATCATAAGTGTGGATAGGTATACTTTTGACTAACTACACGACTTTATACAATGAAGTGACTCTGACCACATTGCTTACTAGGTCTCATCAGATCTTCCTACAATTTATGCTCATCAACTTGCCTTCATTCCTTGCAGATAAAACTAGTGAGCAACCTGAACGTATTGCCCATTGGAAGGTGCATGCTTTATCTTTCTTCCTCTCTATCCAAGAGTTACTGCAACAGCAGCTGTTTGTGTTAAAAAACTAAAATATAAAAATATGACCTACATGGCCTAATTCCACAAGGCTGTTTACTTCCTCATTTATGAATCAGAATCTGTCAGCAAAACAGAATTTTGACTCTCAGCAAATACTGTAATTAAATGTCCCTGCAAAGCCAGCAGAGGGTGCACCAGGGCACTAGAAATTTTACCCAAGATGTAGCAGTATTAATTTAACTCTAACAGCCAATCAACTTTTCCTTTATTTACTTATTCAGTACAGTACTTACTCATTATACACCGAAACTAGTATCTTCAACAGAACTGTCAGTTGAATCTGGGCTTATACTGCAAGTCTTCTGAAAGTGAAGTTCAGGATGACTAAGGAATATAGGGTTAACATTTAGTTTGGTCAAACTGTAAGTAGAGTAGAACAAAATGACATAGATGAGTCCTCCACTTTGTAAAAGTTCTACCCTGTCCGCTCCTCTCCAAGAAAAAACGTCTCAGTAGGTAATATGCTGTAGGGGAATGGACACTGAACTGGGAGTTAAAAGAATAACTTCATTCTAACTTTAACCCTGTTATCTTGGGGAAGTCACTTCCCCTACAAGGTCCATGCATTTTCCAATGAAACCAAACAAAATGGACCCAGATGACCCTTTACAACTCTTAAAAAAAAAGAACTAGTATTCAAAGTTCAAGTCAACAAATGTATACAGCCAGTACTTGTGCTTCTACTGCTCAAAAAGACTAAAACAAAGAATAAAGAACAAAAGACAGGAAGGTGTGTTTAAACCTAGATGAAAGTATTTTAGCCCTACAGGAAGGGCAGCCGATTGCATGCCTTTCCAGACCTGTGAGAGTCCCCTACCATTACGGGAGTCCTAGAGTACAGCTGTCCTGCTAATCCTCAGTTCATAAACATGTCTCTGTCCATTCTGAATGCCACCATTTGATTAAACAAATTAAATTACTTCAGCCTTTCACAGAATATCAATATTCAGCTGCTAAGTATTTCTAGTGGGCATGGGGGGGTAAATAAATAAGGGAACCAAAATCATAGTTAATTATCATTTAGCTACAGTGTTTAAAGTTTCAAGTATGAGAAGCATGTCTGCTGATTTTCTTCTTTGACAAGCTGTTATGTAAGTTGGAGTGTGCTAGCAACATATTTTAAGGCTCAGGGCAACTTTATCACGCATGTTGTAGAAAAGAAAATTATCAGTCCTAACATTACAGCATTATCCATGAATGTAATGCCTATATCAAGTGTCTAACTTTGGATGGAGTGATTCTTTGGAGGTCACAGTAGCACAACTAAAGTTCAAAGAGTTAGGACAATGACTCTGGATGTGGGAATAAATATAAAAATCTTAGGTCCCTCACCTCAAGAAACTCATTTGCACAATTGCCCTCTTCTCCAAGAGGTGCAAACTCACACTATTATCCTCCTTCAACCACCTCAATAGTTCTTTGGATGCTTCTGAGTTTCACATGTAAGACAAAATATGGCAATCAGGTCAAAACTTTCACTAAGCACACTAAATTTATTTGAGTAAAGAGCTAGAAAAAAGTAAGAAACAAACGCCAAAACAAGTAGTTTGCTAATAAGGTAATACGGGTACAGACACCCCTTAGATTGCAAAAGACTCTTCTTGCGAGACTGTTCCTGAGTAATTATTGCATTGATAGACTCTGGTTCTTCAGCTAATGAAAACATTTCACATCTTACCACCGAAAACCCTCCAGTAGAACTGACATGCAAAGGTTTTACTTCCATAAATTTTTTAAAATTGTTCTTCAGAAGTTGTCTGGCAAGACAGCATATTTCTATACCAAAATTCCTCAGGGGCGCTGATCTTCACTAGAACACCAAGGACAATCCGTCTCAAGTTGCAGGTAAGTGTGAACAAGCCTATGTAGTGGTCAGCGCGCAAGGACCCCGTGTTGGAAGTATGGTGAAAAGTTGTTGGACCGGGCTTGTGCAGTTATTATAGCTGTTTACAGCTCAGACTCCAAAGGAGAGCCTGCTACTGCTGGCATCAGCTCTGGACACGAAAAAACAAGCACTGAGGGCAGAGAAGCTCAGCAGGGGCAGTAGAGCCAAAGTGCTCCCCGTTAGTCTTCCAGGGGGGTACCACGGGCACCTCCTCAACGGGCTTGGGCGGGAGCGCCGCCAACTTTTCCCGAGGCACCACACAGCCGGGGGCGGCGGGAGTAGGCTAGAGTTTCCAAGTCAAGCAGACCTGAAAGCGTCTGGGCGAGCCGAGCCAGGGACTGAGGACAACCTGTCCTGGACAACCTCCCCCTGCTTGCTTGCCCCCTCCCTGGCCATGCACTCTTAACTTGGCTCCAAGTGGCAGAGAAGCGCGGGGCCCTGCAGTGGAGGGTCCCCGCCCGACCCACCTACCCACCAGGGTAGGGGGCCTCGGCCGACGCCGCCACCCCTACTAGGTGACTCACCTGGTGCAGGTCCTGAGAGTCAGGGGGGAGTGTGGTTTCTCCCCGTTCCAACGGCTGCCGCTGCGGCAACGGCTGCCCAATGTGGAGAGTGATGGGACCGTCAGGTTCGAGGCCACCGGGGTTGCTCAGGGTGCCAGAGGTACCATGAGTGCCCGGGCCACCAAGGCGGGACTCAGTTCCCCGCTCCCGCCGCAACTCGGACCGCAATTCTAGGTAGCAGCACAACGTCAGCAGGTGGAGGGCCAGCGAGAGGCCAAAGAAACCCAGAAAGAGCCGGCAGCTGTTCCCTTCGCCCGCCCGGGCAGGGGCCCCGCGACAGCCGCAGCTCTGGCTCCCTCGCTCCCCTGGCGCTGCTGCAGGCAGGGGTTCCCTGCGCTCTACCTCCGGGTAGCCCATGGCCTCCAGAGACACCCACTCTTTGAGGCCCGGGAGCCGCTCCGTCTGTCTCAGCCGTTCACGACCCCCTGACAGGCGGCTACTGTTCTGCCATCGGCTGGGGGCTGCAGGGACCGGTTCCTGCGCGACGGTGGCTGGGCAGGACGGAACAGGGAGCAGCCGCATGTGCAGCTCCACTCCGAGGGGTGGGCAAGGGAGGAGGAGGGGCAGGAGAGAGGGGCAGCTGGGCCCGCGAGGGAATGAGGGAGGCGGGCCGGGCCGACCCCGCCCCACCCCTCCAGGGGCTGCAGGGACGCCCAACCACTGGGCTGCCAAGCCTCGACGCCCCGCCCCCTGCCGTTCACCCCGGGCCTCCCGCCGCGGGGTGGGGCCTGGGGGCGTGAGGTTCGTCTCCGCCTGGCAGCCCCACCCAGCTCTTCCCGTTTGCCCAGTTCTAGTTGGTGTCTGCCGGTGTCGTTCATCTCTGGACTCCGCCCCAGTTTAACCCCTTTGTGCCAGTACGGGGGAGGGAAGGAGGGGGAGGCTAAGAAGAATTTGGGAACCTTGGAAAGAAAGTGAAGCAAAGAAAAGGAGGCAGAAACTAGCATTAATAGAAATGTTTGCAATTAACTGCAGTTGTTAATAACATCATCCAGTACTTATCTGTTGCTTTCAATCTTCAAAGCATTTAGCAGACGTTAAACTAATTAAAACAGTTCTGGGTTTGGAATGAAACCATGCCTGCTGTTTGCAATCCAATGGCTCGCCAAAAGAAAAGGAGACCTAGGATCCTGGGAGCCAGCGGGACTGGGAATCAGTCAGCCTCAGTCCAGTAGTGAGTCTGGGGACACAATGAAGACGGCGACCCCTGCCAAGTGGAACTGAAGTGATGTTGCCCCTTGAAGGTAAACAATCTAGGGTTTTTGACATGTTAATTAATTCAGCAGACATGTATTGATCCCTTTTACAATGCAGAAAGTACTGGTATGAGAAAGTAGAATAGTTTGTCTTCCTCCACTGCTGCAAGGGTTTTCGGTGGAAAATGTGTGTCTTCCAGTAGCAAATGGGGAAATCAAGGGCCACAATGAGGTGGATTTTTAAAAAGGTGCTACACGGAATAGCCAGACACTATTGGCACCTCCGTTTGCAGTCAACTGTTCTGGCCTCTCTACCCCTCCCATCCTTCCCCTGGAGTATTCCCTAGGGGAAGTTCAACAAGTCAGCCAAAAGTTCCAGATGTACACTGCTGCAACTGCAGCAACTTCAACAGCTGCACCAATCAGAAACGGGTTCAGGGCAAAAAAAAAAAAAGAGTGGCAAATGTCAGAACAATAGATCCTAAAATGAAGGATGCAAAGAACTAGTTAAGTCACACTTGACGGGAGTTACCAGTCTCCCAACTATAGAGAGCGAAATAACTGTAGCAGGAGTTAATATCTGCACCTTTTTTAGCCACCACACTCTCATTCCCCTGTTTGGGGAAAATTAACAATTTTATTGACTTGAAGCAGGCATCTTGAGTGACACCAAGGAAGCTCAGTGATACCCTGGAATACTTATAGGCAGGCCTAAGCCTGAAGCTGGTGAGATAAGAAAAACACCAAGGGAAAGAGAAAAAAAAAAGAAGATAAACAAAACAAAACAAAAGTAAAAGCATATGGTGGGGAGGTCAGTCCAGAAAGCACAGAGGTCAAGAGCTTTAAATATATTAGCCACAGATAACTTTTCTTCCATAACTTTTGGGAATTGTTTCAGTGCTTCAAAAACATATTTTTGTCCTCTCTTTAACCTTTACCCATGACATAGAAAATTTGCAAAGAATATCATCATCATACAAATGGGAGGGGGGTTTAACAGCTGCTCTCAAGTCCTGCTTGTCCAGACCAGGAATTCTAGATGCTAGGAAAACTGCCAGGCTGATTTACTTAATTATCACAGCTCGGGATTATTGGAAAGAATGCTAGACTAGGAGTCAGAAGACCTGACTGCCACTAGTTTACTGGGTCACTCTTTCTTTTTCTTTCTTTCTTTCTTTCTTTCTTTCTTTCTTTCTTTCTTTCTTTCTTTCTTTCTTTCTTTCTTTCTTCCTTCCTTCCTTCCTTCCTTCCTTCCTTCCTTTAATTTTCTTCCTTCCTTCCTTTCTTTCTCTTTCTCTTTCTTTGTCTATGTCACTGTGTCTGTCTGTCTGTCTGTCTCTCTCACTCTCTCTCTCTTTCTTTCATGCTGGGGATTAGACCCAAGGCCTTCACACTGAGCTAAATCCCTAGTTGCCTCCTTTTAAAAGGTTTGTTTTGTTTTGTTTTGTTTTTAGACAAAGTCTTTCTAAATTGCTAAATTGTCCAGGCTGGGCTTGAATTTGCAATCCTCCTGCTTCAGCCTCCCAAACTGCTGGGATGACAGGTTTGAGCCACCATGACCAACTAAGTGATGGTGCTGGGAAGGGCTTAGGCTCTTCAACTATAAGGTGAAAAGTTTGAACTGTAACAGCTACTACAGCCACATTGTATTTGTCTCATCACTGACTATGTTCGCTTCATTGTGTGCACAGTTTAAAGAGGCTGCTCCTTCTTTCTTTAAAATGCAAAGGGAATAAATGACAGCCATCTCCTGAAGGTTCTGTAATGATGCCCAGGGGCCATAATGATCTCAGTTTACTTTGTTTGTAGTTGTTGGGCTTTTAACAGCTTAACTGAGACCCTGGGTTGCACCGTTGTCCTCAGGAGCCTTGGGAATTGCATGTGACCCAAGTCCTCGTTTTCATTCCTCAGAGGAAATATATACATATACAGTAAAACTGCAACAATGCAGCCTGGTGTGGAAAGTCTGTGTTTATCCCCACCCCACCCCACCCCCACGCCAGGCTGGGGATAGACCCCAGGGCAAGCACTCTCAATGAGCTCCACCCACCAGCCTGTGGTTATTCTTTTAAGTGTTTAAGTGTTTCAAAGTGTTGCTTCAGTTGCCTTCTATAAATGGCCTATCCTGTGCAGCACAGGTCTCAAAACTAGCCTGCAGGCCACATTCAGAAAACAGGTGTGTATAGTGTGGTATTTGCTAAAACTCTGAATTTAAAAAATCAATTGCATTTAGATATGTGAAGAGCTCACATTTTAAGTAATGCAGATTTCCTGCTTTTCTATTTTAGAAAGACTTACTAACACTTAAATCCACATTCCTACATATCTATATTCAACTAAAACTGCCCACTTGAGGTAAGCACGAACAATAAAATTCTTTGTAGTCATTCCCACCTCTTTCTTCTGGTCTTTAGTACTGTCCCTGTCACTTTACCTTTGTGACCCTAGGGAATACAGCATGACTTATAAGCTGCCTAGCCAACATTATCTGCCACCATCCTACCAAAAAAGCCATGCTCCCACACTACCAAATTTGCTGACACTTCTCACACTTCAGTGCATTTGCACAAACTAGTCTCTGCCAGGAATGCTTGCACCTCAAAAATTCTTTAAGAATCAATCACATGTTCCCTTTGGTATGGCCCTACAACTCACTCCAAACTGTGCTTTCATTGTACCCTGAATATACTTCAGTGATACCATTTATAACATATTTGGAATTGTTCCTGTGCTTTTCTCACCACTAAACTGTTAGTTGCTGATAAGAGCCATGCTTTGCCATTCTGGTATTCCCAATAAAAATTACCATAGCACCTACTCTATAGGAGGCACCGGAACTGTTTGTCAAATGACTAGGGAATGAAGTCAGCCACAGTAATCCTGACTACCTAGAATTCCAAAAAAGGAATTGAGCCAAGGGATGCCTGCTGATACCACTTAGGAAACACCTTCTGGATACATACCAATGTAATACATTATAGAAAGATACAAGGGGAGTAGAACCAAATGATGAATGTACAATTGCTAGTTTTATTTGTGTTACTGTAGGAGTTGCGGATAATTCAGAAAAGTAAATAAAACAAATTTGAATATAATTGGTTTATAGCACCTCATTTGGCTTTTCTCTCCATTTCCTTTTGTACTTTTGCTGGTGATTTCTTTTACTGTGCTTCTTCCACTTCTAGATACTTTGTAATATTTCCTGCGCTAGGGGTTTTGTTCATAAAGTCTCCCCTTTTGCCTCTTTTTGCTCTTGCTGCTTTTGCTGTCTTCCACTGCCATGAAAATTGCCCCTCTGCCTTGTGCCACCCTGCCTTGGAGCCAGCTGATTATGGACCGAAACCTCTACAAACTGTGGACTAAACAAACCTTTCCTTCCTTAACTTTGGGTGTTGGGTATATTTTCTCAGCAATGAGAGAAATTAACTAAGACAGAATTTGGTACCAGAGAAGTGGGGTCATTGCTGTGACTATACCTGACCATGTAGTTCAGGAACCTTTGGGAACAGCTTGTGGGAAGAGCTGCAACACCTTAGGCTGTTCTGTATGGGACACTCTGGTCAGAGCTCAGAAGACCAGAAAGCTGGTAAAGACCAGGCCCAGGAGGTTTCCGCTGGGAACTAACACTGCACTGGCTGCTGGAACCTAGGTGTTATATATTGTGCAATGGCAAGAAGCTGATCTGCATTTTGCTTATGTTTAGAGATATTGCCCAAGTAGCAGAAAAGTTCCAAGGTAGTCTACTGTCGGGACAGTGGCATGGTTACTGTTGAGACCTTTTGGCCAGATCTGTGTTGGAAATTTAAGAGTGAAGAATCAGCAAGGTGATTTAAAGCATTTGACCAGATGGAAGGCTCCAGTGGAGCTGTGGATTGCAAGGACGACACAGAACAGAATGCTGTTGTTTGTTTCTTTTTTTTTTTTTTTTTTTGCGGTACTGGGGATCGAACTCAGGACCCTGCGCTTGCTAGGCAAGCGCTTATTCCACTGAGCTATATCCCCAGCCCCCAAGAATGCTGTTGTTGAGAAGAAGAGGACGATAGAAACATGAACTGAAGACTTTCACCTGAAGAGTGTATTTGAAATGCAGGAGATTGGTGGTTTTTAGAATTGTCATGCCCTGTTGTTAAAACTTACTGGGAAGCAAGTATTGTGATTGTAATAACTCTCTTAAATATGATTTTAGTGCAGCTTTTAGATATATATTTGTAATTGAGTTAATCAAAGCATTATGGTTTTAACCTTGAATTTTGATCACCCTTTGAATGTTTTGCTTTTAGTGCATGAATGAGTGCAATAAGAATTATATATATGTAATTATAATATTAATGTAAATCTGAATAGACCAAACCATGTTAACTGTTCACACACCTGCCACTGGAGACTCTGGTTTAAGGAAATGTATGTGGTTATCAAGCTGATCAGAACTGGATTGTAGTGGACTGACAGCTGGTGTATAGAAAGCCCTTCCCAGTCCTCATTGCAGCCCAGAAATTTTATATTTATACATATATATATATATTTTTTTTTTTTTTTTTTTTGCGGTACTGGGGATCGAACTCAGGACCTTGCACTTGCTAGGCTGGCGCTTATTCCACTGAGCTATATCCCCAGCCCTAATTTTATATTTATAATCCCATGAAAAGTTACTAGAATTCTGGCAAGGTAATTCCAATCTGCCATTTCAAGTGCAACCCATGGTGAGAATAAAAACACTAAGGCATAGATGCACTTATGGAGTGCCAAGTGTTCCTAAGTGCAACCAGGATGATGGCTATCCGGAACAAAGGGCTTGATTCAAGGCCGAACCCAGGTTTTATTCATTCATGAAGAAGGGAGTGGCTTGAGGATGAGTGACTGTGAGAATCGTGGGAAGTCAGTGAGTGCCATGAGCTAGGCTAGGTAGGAGCCCTGAAATAAGTTCTGTAAATGCAGAGAGAAGGATATACAGAAAGAGTAATCTGCATAACACAATTGAGATAGTATCTGATGATTTGGGGTCGGTGCTTCAGCTCTGATGTGTCATCTTTCAAGCCCCCGAAAGTCATAGCCTCTGTCCCAAGGCTCAATCCCAGCCAACAGCATGGAGCATTGTCTCACACGTCCTGCCTCATCCCAGCTCACACTTGGGAACAACAGGGATCTAGGGAAACACGCCTGCCATCTCCAAAGACTACCATCAGCACCTCGCCTAGACTGGTATGCATTGCTTAAAACCAATTGAAGGGATAAGGAAAGGGTCCTAGTCAGCTCTGTACATATCAATACATGGAAATAGGGTTAGGCTTAGGCAAAATGGATGTAATTGCTCCCCTTTCAAGGAGAGTCGCCTAGGTGGTCCTCCACACTGGTGGTCAACTTGTAACATCCAGCTAAACCGATTCAGCATGGTGCTGGATGTGGAAGGCCCATCTGAGGATTATTGCCAACATAAAAAGGAGAACTGGAGAGGAAGAGGAATGCTGTCTGGTCTCCTAGGGGAGTTTGTCATGCTGCCTTTCTTGCTATAAACTCAGCTGTGCTCATTGTTGGAGGAGCTCAGGATCTCACTGTTGCCAAGGACTGCTATGGTACTTTTGGGGGAAGCTCTGGTTCTTACTTTGAGCATCACTTCATAGCTCCGGTGCATATTCCTCAGCTTGCTGGCACAGATCCTTCATCCCACTGGAAGAGACTTTCTAGCTTCCGCCACTTATGTTTGGGCCTTCCCAGTGCAGATCCATGAAACAGACTTGCATGAGACATTGTTGCGGGTTATAGGCTGCCAGTTGGACTCTTGGGGGGCATTGTCATGGGCTCTAGGTCTTCAATTGGGCTCATGCAGGACATTGCCATGGGATCCAGGGCCTCAGCTGGATTCTTTGGGTTTCTAGTATGTGACAGATTTCCTGCACTCTTTTGTATTGACTCTTTGTGTGATTATTACATAATAATCCTATAAATTATGTGTCCTGTATTAAATTATTGCCCTTGCATACCCTGACTACAGCATATATGTCTTCAAGAGTTTTACCTATTTTATAATATAGCAGATTGTTTCTGTTTTAATATTTAGATCTTTGATCCATTTTGATTTTAGTTTAGCACATGGAAAGAGAGATGTGTCTAGTTTTAGTCTTTGACATGTGGAAAGCCAGTTTTCCCAACAATATTTATTAAAAAGGCTATCTTTCTTCTACTGAATGTATTTGAGCCCTTTATCAAAGATAAAGTGGTTGAGCATGTTTGAAGTTGTTTCTGCATCTTCTGTTTTGCTCCATTGACCTATTTGTTTTTTTGGCAGTACCTTGCCGTTTTTTATCACAGTACCCTCCTACTATAATTTCAAGTTAGGGATTTTGATGTTCCCTGCCTTGACCCTGTTGCCCAGAATTGCGTGTGCTAGTCTAGGTCTCTTCTCATTCCAAATGAATTTTAGGAATGTTTTCTCTAGTTCTGGGAGGTATGCTAATGGCATTTTGATTGTGATTGCATTAAATCTGTATAGCAATTTTGGGAGTATAGCCATTTTCACAATGTTGGTGCTTCCTACACATAAGCAAGGGATATCTTTCCATTTTCTGATATCTTATTTGATCTCCTTTTTTGGAGTACTATAATTTTCAATGTAGATCTTTTACTTCCTTTGTTAGATTGATTCCTAAATATTTCATTTTGGGGAATACTATGGTAAAGAATGTGGTTTTGCTAATTTCTCAGTGAGCTTGTTGTGTACAGGACTGCTATTGATTTTTGAGTATTGACTTTGCATCCAGCTATGCTACTGATTTCGATTATTAAATCTACAAGTCTTTTTTTTTTTTTTTTTTGTCTTTTTGAGTCAGGGTCTCGCTATGCAGTTGAGGCTGGCCTTGAGCTCACTTTGTAGCCCAGGCTGGCCTTGAACTCTCAATGATCCTCTTTCCTCAGCCTCCTTACAAGTCTTCTGTAGGCATCTTTTGTGGACTTTTTGGGGGTCGTGTATATAGAGTATCATGTCATTCACAGATAATGATAATTTAACTTTTCCCTTTCCTATCCTTATTCCTTTTAATTCTTCCTCTTGTCTAATTGCTCTGGCTAATGTTTCCAGAACTATATTGAATAGGAGTGGTGATAGTAGACATCCTTATTTTATTCCTGATTTTAAAGTGAAAGCTTTCAGTTTTTCACCATTTAGTATGACATTGGCTGTTGGTTTGTCATAGATGGCTTTTAACAGATTGAGATAAGGACTTTCTATTTCAATTTTCTGTAGGGTTTTTATCGTGAATGGATATTGGACTTTGTCAAATGCTTTTTCTTCATGTATTGAGAAGATCCCATGGTTTCTGTCCTTGGTTCTTTTTTTTTTTTTTTTGGTACTCTGAGTTGAACGCAGGACCTTGTAACTGCTAGGGAGGCACTCGTGCCACTGAACTATGTCCCTGGCCCTGTCTTTCGTTCTGTTAATGAAGCATATTACAGTTATTGATTTGCATATGTTGAACCATCCCTGCATCCCTGGGATGAATCCCACATGGTTATATGTATAATGTTCTTGATGATTTGCTGCATTCTGCTTGCCAGGATCTTATTGAATATTTTTGCATCTTATGTTCATTAAGGTGATTGGCCTATAGTTCTCTTTTTTGGGTGGGTCCTTCTCTGGTTTTGGAATCAGAGTAATGTTTGTTTGCAGGAATGAGGTTAGGGGTATTGCTTCCCTTTTAGTTTCATTTGAGCTGTAGTGGCATTAGATACTTTCTAAATTTCTTGTAGAATTCAGCAGTGCATCCATCAGGACCTGGGCTTTTCTTTGTTGGAGCTTTTTAATCACTTCTTCAATTTCTTTGACTGATACTGAGTTATTTAGAATTTTTATAGCTTTTTGATTCAGCTTTTGTAATTTATATGTATCAAGAAATCTGTCCATTTCTTGTGTTTTCCAACTTTTAACAATATAGGTTCTCAAAATAGGTATTGATTATCTTCTCAATTTCTGCAGGATCTGTTCTGCTTTTACCCTTTTCATTCCTAACTACATGGATTTGAGTCTTTCCTTTCTTGGATAAAATTGGCTATAGGGGTTTGTCTATTTTATTTAATCTTTCAAAGAACCAACTCTAGGATTCATTGATTCTTTGAATGATTTTCTTATTCTCAATTGCATTAATTTCTGCTCAGATCATTATAATTTCCTCTCTCATGCATACTTTGCATTTAACTTGCTCTTCTTTTTCTAAAAGTTGAGGTCCAACATTTATGTTATTTATTTGAGTTCACTCTGTTTTTCTGGTATGGGAATTCACCAATATACACTTTCCTTCTAGGACCACTTTCTTTATGTTCCATAAGTTCTAATATGTCATATGGCATTATGGTTTAATGGTAGAAACTGTTTAATGTCTTCTTTAATTTCATCTGTGTCCTGTTGGTTGTTCAGGAGGATGTTATTTAATCTCCATGTGTTAATACAGTTTCTGTAGTTTCTTCTGCTGTTAATTTCCAATTTTATTGCACTATTATCTGATAATATACATGAGATAATTTTAATTTGTTTTCATTTCTTAAGCATATTCTATGAATCAGTGTGTGCTCTATTTTGAAGAAAGTCCCATGTGCAGCTGAGAAGTATGTGTATACTGTTGTGAGATGGAACCCTCTATAGATATCTACTAAGACCATTTCTTCAAAGGTTTAGTTTGACCCTGATATTTCTTTGTTGATTTTTTTGTATAGTTGCTCTATTTGTGACAGTGGGGTATTAAGCTCTTCCATTACAATTGTATTAGTGCTTATCTGATTTTTCATGTCCACTAAAGTTTGTTTTATATAGTTCAATGTGCTGGTATTTGGTGCATATATATATTTATGATTGTTATCTCTTCCTCTTGGATTATCCCCTTAATAAATGTGTAGTGAGGTTCTTTGTCCCTTCTGAACAGTACTGGCTTAAAATCCACTTTGCCTTTGCATAGAATAGTCACTCCTGCTTTTCCCTATGTTCCTGTCACATGCAGTATTGTTTTCAATTATTTGACTTTCAGTGTATAAATTTGTTTTTGAGTTGAATGTGTTTCTGTGTGCAGCATATTGTTGGCTCTTTTCTTGATTCATTCTGCTTGTTTTGATTGGTGAATTGAGATTATTTACATAGAGGGCTGCAACTGATACATATTAAACTATCCTTCTCATATTATTTTTCTATTGTTGGTTTCCTTCTTTCCCCTCTATTTAATTGCTTGCCTTGTGTGGTGGATTAATTCTATTGGGATTAATTGAATTTATGTCTTCATTGCCTTTTTCTGGAATAGTCTTCCAAAAGTTTTTTTTTTTTTGAGACAGGGTCTTGCTATATAGTTCAAGCTGCCCCTGAACTAACTATATAGACCAGGCTGGCCTCCAACTTGTGGCAATCTTTCTGCCTCAGCCTCCCAAGTACTGGGATTATAGGTGTGCACCACTACACCAGGCTCCTCAGAACTTTTTGATTGCTGGTTTGGTGGTCATGAATTTGTTCAGGTGTTCTTTATCATGGAAGTACCTTATTTCTCCATCAGTTGTGAAAGATAATTTTGTAGGGTATACCAATGTACATTGGAGGTTCTTTTCTTTTACAGCATGAAATAATTCACTCGATCCTCTCCTTGACCTAAGGATTTGTATTAAGAAGTCAGCTGTGATTCTAATGTTTTCCTTTATATGTGATGCATTTATTTTTTATATCATGTTTTAATAGTCTGTTCTTGTGTTGAATATTTGAAATCTTGACTATCATATATGCCTTGGTATTGTTTTTTCTGACCATGGCTAGTTGGAGTTCTTTATACCTCTCTTATCTGTATATCAAATTCATCTTCCATTCTTGGAGAGTTTTCTGCTTTTACTTCTGTAAACAAATACTTTATATTCTTTGTTCTATCTTCCAATGTTTTTCATTGATTCTAATCAATCTTATGCTATTCCTCTTTCCATCACCTAGCAGCTATTAAGTTGATTTCTCTTGATCTCTCGCTATTTTTAAGAAGTCTTACTTGGGAGGCTGAGGCTGGTGGATTGTTGCAAGTTCAATGCAAGCCTGGGCTACAAAGTGAGCTCAAGGCCAACCTGAACTGCACAGCAAGACCCTGTCTCAAAAAAAGAGACAAGAAGTCTTTTATCTGATGATCACTAATCACAAACCTATCTTCTAGATCAGATATTCTGCCCTCATATTGGTTGACTCTGCTGCATATACTTTCAATAGAATTTTTAATCCCCTTAATTTTAATATCCTTTTCATCCCATTAATAAAAATAGAAATTGAATCTCCAGAATAGCTGTTTGAATCTGTTGCATGAAGTCCAGTTCTTTCATATTTTGAGCATTCATGATTTCCAACATTTTCCTAAACTCCTCTATTTTTTATCTCTATCTACTCTAGATTCACAAATCATGTCCTTCATTATTATTTTTATCTGTTTAGTTATCTTTGTAATTATTTCTGATTTATTTTTGTCTAGAGTCTCATTCATCTGCTTTGCTACTTCCACTGCTACCATTTCAGAAAGTTCAGGTGGGTGGCTTTTGATTCTTCCACCTCAATGCTCTTGGATTTGCCTTGGATGAGTTGTAGTTCTGGTGTTGGATCTTCCTTCCATGTCTTCTCCTTTTCTACTTTTAAAAAATTTGTTTTCTACATTGATGCTTGTAAATTGCCTATAGTAGGTAGCTTTACTACTAATTTTGTGGCCTCCTTATGGAATAACTACTTTTCAGAGATGACTTCTAGATGTAGCTGGCTTTTTACTTTTTAGTCTGTCCTAAGATCCTTTCTCTTCAATTTGTTAGGGATGAGAGGTTGCTACCTGTTTGGCCTAACACTCAGTTCTTTTGTACTAAATTACGGTATTGTTTATGGTCCACAAACAATCTTGCTATTGACATACAAGGAAAAACAATTGATCACAACAAATATGTCACCTTGGCTAAAGTATTACAATCAGTAAAAACAGTGTCAAGCACAGTCTAGAAAATGATAAACTGTAATAACTATTAATTGGCCACCTTCAGCCATGGATATAAGATTTATAGTTATATAACAAAATTTAAAACAAATCATAAAATTATATACAATAAATATCTTCTCAATAGAATGATACTGCCCTCAGGGAGAAAATTTAAAAGGGATAAAAGTGCAAAATAATGACAGATGTGTCAGTGCATGCCTAAAATTACAGCACTTCCAAGGCTAAGGCAGGAGGACTGCTGTGAGTTCAAGGCCAGCCTGGGCTACTTAGTGGCCTTAGTTCAAGGCCACTTTGAACTCCACAGCAAGACCCTGTCTCAAAACAAAAAAGGAGGAAAAAATAGAGAAATAAAAGAAGAAATGAAGATTAGAAACAAGGCTGTAGGACAAAGGAGTATTACCCAAGCTTTGGTAAACTGGTGAAGGAAAGAGGGAGAGAAAGCAGAAAAATAACATATAAGAACTAAACAAACTAAAAAAACTAAAGACAATGTTCACACTAATGATAAAACAAAAACAATCAAGAAAAAAAGAGATTTTTCTGTGATTCTTTCCTTTTTTTCTTTATTTTTTATTGTCCCAGGAATTGAACTCAGGACCTTATGCTTGCCAGGCTGGTGCATGTGCTGCTGAGTTATATCCTCAGCCCTACTCTGTGATTTGAATCTTGCGGTTATCTTCTGGTGTCTACAGTTCTGTGATAGTGTCCAACTCAGGGTGTGTCTCCACTATCACTGGTAGAAAAGGGGAAAAATAGAGCCCAGATCAATGCTTGATAATCCCAGAAAGCTTACTCTAAAATTAGGGAGAGTAGATAATTCTAGCAAACCTGCAGTAGGAATAGGATGAAGTACCAATTGTGGTGCTTTCAGCTCCACACTTCAAGCCAATCCTGGCCTCTGGTTATGAGGTTGGGGCCTGAATTCCTCAGCCTACAATA